>WBMZ01012056.1:0-66857 GCA_013400975.1 Atrichornis clamosus | reverse complement strand
GAACCGGGAAGGGAGAACTTTCTAGAACCAGGATATAAAAGGTATAAAGGGGCAGGGAGGCCAATGGGCCAATTAGGGAAACAGAACTGAGGTATATTAACATAATGAAACAAAGTATTGTGGCAGAGTCCCTTTTTTTCCTCCCTAACCAGGAGGGATCTTAGGGTTTTTCCTTCTAAGGGACTGTTGTGGTTCCCTCTACAGGCTCTCCAGCTTCCACACAAGAGTGGTAAAAATTATCACATGGACTGAAATGAAGACAAGGCATATGAAAGAGAAAAAAATCTTTAAAGGAAAAGAATTACTAGTAGAGTCCCTCAACGTTTTCTATTGAAACTGAACTAATGACTGAGGAGAGATCTTCTAACTGTAGGCAGTAAAAGCAGAATGAAAAACATAATGAATTCCTGAAATGGCCATTACTTGTTTTTCACTCTTACTGTTTGTTTTCTGAATGCTCAATGAGGATAAAAAAAAAATTAAAAAAAATAATTAAATCAGGCATGATGGAAGCAGTAGAGCAACAGTTTTAGATCTGGTTTCTCAGATCTGTTCAGCAGGCATCCAAACATCATGTATTTGGTCTTAATACTATACTGATAGTGTTAAGCATGTTTATGTTCATCTTGAGAGATTCAGTCATACTGGGCTGGGAGTTTTTGAAAGGCAGAGTACAATAAGTTCTAGAGTCATGCAGGGGAGTTCTGATTTGCAACATCTAATTTCTATATTCCTTTAACTTCGCAAAGCTACTACCAGTAGCAAGAGCCCCTGTGAGGAGGGTGTTCATTTTGTGTTATTAAAGGAAAAATTGCCTCCTGGCAGAACCCGTCTTTCTCCATCGGTTTCTGAAACCACTTATGCAACTTCTTTAGATAAGGTGTATGTTAGAAGTCATCATGTCCTGTATTTGTTATTAAGGGCTATAAAAAACAATAGTAAGCCACATCTTGTAACAGATCAGTGAAATATGTATCTGAGATACATACAAAGAGTAAACTGTGAGGCAGATGTTAGTATGCCCCTAGTAAAACAAAATTATTCTCTTACATTGTGGGTTTAAACACCTGCTACATTCCTCTTATTTCACCATTATTATATTACTATAAAGCAGACTCTGTCTGATACTATTTGTGGAACTGGTTTGTCTTGCCAGTTTCCCGCTATAGCCTTTTCACAAAACATTTGTCACAGAAAAAAAGGATTTTGGGGTTTCGTATAGATGACTCTGTGACTCTGTCTTCACATATTTTTCTGTATTCATTTATAAAATTGTCTTCATTGACAATATAGATAAAATCAAGTTTGAAAAGTATTTCTCATTTGGAACTTTTTGTAGATATTAGCAAAATCTGATGATTTATTGTGAACCTACACATCAGAAACTTATACATAATAGAGTGTAAGCAATATCCCCAGCTATATAAGACAATGTGCACGTGCAATATATTGTAGAAAAACCTTCCCTTTAATCAGAGTAGAACATTTCTATATAACAACTCAGAATAGCTTTCTTTACTGGTTAAGACTTTTTTCTGACATCATCTTACAAGTCCAAGAGTATTGAAGAATTCTATCTGCTGTAGAAATGTCTCATCATATTTTCTTACTACTATGCTTTTCAGTAGTTTGAGATCTGCTCATACAAGTCAATATCTACCATTATATATCTCCTACATTCACATTCCAGTTTGGAAATATGTTGGGCTCAATGCTATGCTACGACAACTACTCATTCCACACTGTGATACTGGCACTGCCGATAGATGCAGAGTTGTCTGCTCTTGTTCATTTAATGTGCCCTTTAAGAGCTGCAGAGTTGACTTAAAACCTTTGTGCCAGACTAGTGCAGCAAGCAAATTAGTAACTGTCAGGGAAGGATCTATTGAAAAATTCTCCTCTGTGAGTCATCCAACTGTTAAGAGAAGGATTATTATTGCTTGCATGATGCTTACTCACAGAGCTCAGACATGCTATATGGATCAAGTTGACAACTTTCTGCAAGTTGTGAGCATCACTGGCTGAATCATTTTCCTTCCACACTTCTGTCCTGCCTGTATATTTTCAGGCTCAGCACGCACAAATAGGCCATTGTCATATCACTGGAAGTATTTCATTGCTTGTCAAACTATTTTTCATCTGGGCTAATGACCTGTGTGAGCTTGCATTGATCTCCCGGAAGGAGAAATGCAGTATGCCCAGCAAGAAAAAGAGAAATTAGGCAATGAAAGACAACTGAATACCAGCCATGTTGCAAATCTTTTGTTTAGTCCCTCTGACCTGTTTTGTCATCAGTGACTTTACCAGGGACTTTCGTGTGCTGCAGATGACTACAGTGACCTTTTTTTCCTCCTAAAACTGTTGTCTCATTATGCTCAAGAATCAGACTGTTTAAACCATGTGATTATGCAAACACCTCACTTAGTTTCTTTATGGAAGGTTACCATAAGCCTTCAAAATAAAGAATTTTTGACTGCTTCACAAACTGAGGTACACTAAAGAGATCAAGTGACTTGTCAGATTTAAACTAGATGTCAGTGAAAGGAGTTAAGAGTTCATGTCTCACTATTTTCAGTTTAGTGTTTTTTCTACTGAATCCTCCTTTCTGCAAGCTTTTAAAATAGTTACACCTCAGATATTGGAATTAAGGGATTTGGGATCACCATAATGTGTATTGAATTGTGGATTAATAAAAATTCTCACAAATTTTATGAGGGTTTTAGTCTAAAATGTTTCACTGAACAATGGATGGCAGTACACAATCAGAGTTCATTTGATTGTAGCTACTTGTGTGTACTCTGCATCAATTATTAGCAACTTTGTTATAATGTACAGCACAAAGGAATCAGTGAAAGAGTAATGATGCCCAAATATTCTCAGCAATTAGACAGACATGTAAATAAAGCAGTTACTGATGGAGTTGATAAAGTATTTACTTATTCTTTCCTGCCATAGTGAAATAAATTTAAAATACTTCATATGTACTTTAACCAGAAATGGAATAAAATGCTTAGCTTTTATTGCCTTACAAGTATTTCAAAGCAAAGAAAAATCTCACTAGCTTGATGAAAAAGGTTTAGGTTCTTTTGCCACTACATGACAGAAAACAGCAATTGCATGACAGTGCTAAGAACATATGAGACAAGCATGAAGTTATACAAAAACTTATATTTTGAATGGATTTACCCTATCTTTGGGAATTTTTGAAATGCTTTGGTTTCATGGGATAAATATCAGTTTATATGCCATGTTTACATTTTTCTCTTAAGAAATACTAGAGAGTAAGATGGAAATAGGTTGCATTTTTATTTTCAGAACTCTGTTGCTAAGTGTTTATGAATTGAATAAAATTTGGGGTCTCAGTTAGAAAAGTTGTCAGGAAACTGTCATAAAGGAAATATACACAGGCTGGTTTCTTCTAGAACTTTTTTTTTCCTGCATATTGGCTTGCTAGCATGGGCTTTAAGAATAACTCAAGAGTTGGAAATCCACAGATAATTTGAATACAAAATCAGTCTGTTTCAAACAGACTGCCAGCAACAGATTAACAAGTTATAATGCAAATACAGGGAGGTTTGCATATGCCAGAGTCACTGAACTATCAAAATATTGTTTAATTTCTCCAGATCAATGGACTTTCTTTGCATCTACTTTCTCTTCCTTTTGATGAAAAATGCAACTAGAGACTCACAGGCAGGTGGACACTAAAGACCATTGATCAGGTTTTATTCTTAAGGATCAGAAAATTGTTGTTTTAAAGGCCAGTGATTCTATACTTCTCTTATTTTGAAAGAGAAAATGGATGAACCCTGAATAAACATTGACACATAAGTCAAAAGAGACAACATTAATCTGCCTGATAAAAAACAAATATATTTTTATTGTCAACCTAACCACTACTAAGTGTTTTTGCATGCTTTGTGGTGAGAAATCTTTATTGTCTTGAAGAAGGACACTGTGATAACCATTTCCTTCCAACCCAAGCTGCTCTATGGTTCTATGATTCTATGAATCTATGATTCTGTGATTCTATGATTCTATCTTCATGAGCTGAAAATATGAAAAAGGGCGATAGAGAGTGTTTGAATACTAGAGTTTTCAGAGCTGTGAGAATACAGACTTCACAGAGTAAGTGAAGGAAGTAGGGAACAACACAGACTCTAGTGGCAGAGCAGGACTGTGGCAACTGATGTGCTTATAATAGGTTCAAAAAAAATCCCAAAATGCATATTCCATTAATTTCTGCTTTATTTACAATTTCCAGATGCAAGGCCACACAATATTTTATTTCAAAGCAGTGCTGTAATGCAACAAAGCTATGACTAGACCAGATGAGCTGCCACATATCAACACAATTTACATGTTCAAAGAAAATTTGTCATGTTTAGGAAAAGAGATGAGTTACATAAGAAATATTTACCTTGTCTGTGTGGACAGGGATTTAAAAGATCGTTCTGGGTCTTGGTCCTGATAACTATTATGGGTGCCAAGTTTTATCTGAGTATGTCTTTGCATCCATGAATTTGAAACATGATTTCTCTCCCTCATGGAGGAAAGAACTTTCCTGTATTGTAGCCAGAATCTTCTGTGCCCAACTGCCCTGTCTGAGATTGGAAGAAATTCAAAAGTTCACCCATTTTTACTATACAGTATAATTAAGTAATCTTGATTTTTTTAATCTCTGTGAGTGAAAGTCCTTATGCAACAGTTCAGATACAGTACCAGAAAATCTCCTGAAAGATAAATTTAATATGCCTTAAAGGTATAGTGACATCCTTCCCAATTTATTAGCTTGAGAGGTTTGTGAACTATGATTTTTTTCCAAGGAAGTGATTTGCAACTGATTACTGCTATATCCTGAGAGATAGTATATTAATACTGTGCAGTTCTTTCTTATCTTTCTCATCTTTCCTCATCAGAGCTTTGTTCAAAAGAAATTCTACAGTATAGAATGATTCATGATTGGTTTGCTGAATTTTTTTTTCTGGCCTTATGGACTGGACTCGAACTGTACTTAGCTCAGACTTTCAAACTCTTTCAAAGAGTTAAGCTATAAAGATAACTTTATAAAAATGTAAACCTGTGGTGACTTTCCGCCCTCATAAGATGCAGTTCTTAAAACTGATTCTTTTGAGTCACTAATCCCCAAGGGCCAGGCCAAAGACAGAACAAGGACTAGCTCCACGCTACTTCTAGAGTGAGTCCATGCACAAGGTTCAAGGTCTAATTATCTACCTGTCACAGTATTACTTGCAGCAGTGTCCTTGGCAACAGTCCAGGGACACACAGGTGTGACCTATTCATGAACTGACACAATAACAAGAGTTTAAGTGTTTTGAAGAGGCTGAAAAATTCATGCAGCCTGCAGCTTTCCCCTCTGCCCTTGCCGTGATGATTTTGTGAACTGGAGACACTTAACCGCAGGTGCTGTTTTTGACACTGGCCATTGCAGAGGTGTGAGGAAGCAGCAGATAAGATTAATTCAAGTTGCCAACAAAGGACATGATGGATGCCATATAGAGTGTCCTAGGGACTGGCTGGACAGTGGAGAGCTTCCTGTATGCTTTTTCTGTCTGGCACATTAGAGATGCAGATAATGAACCCTGTCAGACAAATCTCTGCAATTTCAGATGTTTCACACTCTCTGTCCAAGATATATCAAGAAAGATAAGGATCTGATTCACTCTTGCCTTCACTTTCACATACTTTGTTTCAGCAAAATCTGATCTGCAAATTTTTCTTCTTTGTACTTTAAGTGTTGCTATTTTTTTTTTTCAGCAGTTGTACATAAAGAAAACTCCATGAAAAGGGTGGGGTTCCATTCATGTATCTAATGTATAAAATATCATACCTGTTCTTATGAATGACATGGATATTTATGCAGAAAATATATGATTATGATATTTAAATAATAGAATACTTAAAAAATAACATACCACCACCACATTTCTACATAAAATAATTACTTTTAGAAATATCTAAATTAACTAAGGAGATAAATATAATAACCTTGATTCCTGTGGAAGTGATGAAGCAGCTACTCCTAAAAACTCTTTCTAGGCACATAAAGGAGAATAACTTTACCAGGAGTAGTCAGCACAGATTCATCAAAGAGAAGTGATCTTCAACAAAATTGGTCCATTTCTATTACAAAAATACTGCTCTGGTAGATGTTGGGAGAGCAGAGTATTTTCCACCTGGACTTCAGTAAGGCTTTGGACATTGTCTCCCATAAAACTCTAATAAGTATGATGAAGTATGGTCTGGATCAGCAGACAAAGAGTGAGGTGGATTGAAAATTGGTTAAACAGCTGGATTCAGAGGGTGGTAATCAATGTACAAAGTCTAGTGGAAGGTCAATAACTAGCAGTACACCACAGGATATATAGCAGTACACCACATCCATACAGCACCATCCATAGCAGTACACCACATACATACATTCCTGTACAACATCTTCGTTGTTGGTCTGGATGATGGGGCAGAGTGCTGCCAAAGAGCTAAAAAACATTGCAGTGAGAAGAAAAGAAATCTGTGTTTTTTGTTAGCTTTGGCTTGGATGTCAGTTATCTAAGTAATGAGTGTTACTTGAGGATTCTGATATTTTCATAATATTGAACAAGTGATCTTGTATCTTAATATTTTTACAAAATTACTATGCTTATTCCAGAATATGTGGAGTTCAAATCATTCTGGTTTTTTGTAGAAGTTTAGGCATCAAGAATCTTAATTTAGGCATTCAATCAAGAAACCTAATTTAATCTTATTATGACCTCAGGGAGGCATAATTCATACTGAACCTTTGAAACTGCTGTTACTTTCCCAATATGCAGTTTTGTTTCTGACCTGAGCTCACTTGCAGAATGTGTTCTTTTTAGTAATTTTTAGAAAAAAATCTTTCTTTTTAAGGAAGAATCAACAGAAACAGATATTTAGGGGTCGTGATGACATAATTTATATTTATTATTCACATCCTTAGCATTTGGGACATTTTCTCAAATAATGTGTGAATCTTCATAAAGACATGCAACAGCTGTACAACACCTCCATGTGTGTCTCGTAGTCGTTTAGCTGTTTCAGACAGGACACTGTGTCACTTTGTCTGTTGCTGAGGCACAAGGGGTGGGCTTTGGTTTATAACCCTATACTGATTTAGTGTTTGGAGCTGGCTTGTAAGTAGCCAGCTCAGACAGCCTGTGGACAGATCTGTCTGTTCAGAGAGGACTATGTCAACATGACTTAGAACTTGCTCAGGAATATTTTTGTCAAGCTCTCACTGCAGTACTATTGTATGTTTATTATTTAAATAATTAACTTAATTTATCTATTAAAACTTAATTTATATAAATCTATTTCAGGGGATTTATATAAATCTATTTCAATTAAAAATTCTGAATGTTTCTGGTAGATAAATGTTCTGTATTGTCATTTCTGATCAATAAGTCCCCCTGAACAGAAAACTTTTGAGAAATGGAGATACTGTGAACTGAGAAAAGATTGTCTTTAATTTACTTTACATAATAGTGCAAAATAATTTTTACTTAGGAAAATCAAGGTTTTACATAGGACAATTATTAGGAAAATTAAGAGTTTTTTTGTTCTTCATACACCTTAGAATAGTCTGAGATTAAAGGGACCTTTAAAGTCCAACCAAATTTGCTGAGGGTGTGTTCAATGTCATTGATGAAGATATTAAATAACACTGGTCTCAATATGTACCCCTGAGGGACACCACTTGTCACTGATGTCCATCGGGACTCTGAGCCATTGACCACTATCCTCTGGATGCCACCATCCCACTAATTCGATACCCATCTCACACTCCATCTCTCTCTAATGTAGGCAGAAGGCTGTCGTGAGGGACTGTGTCAAAGGCTTTACGGAAGTCCAGAAAAATTACATCCATAGCCCTTCCCTTATCCATTGAGGTAATCACTCCATCCTAGAAAGCCCCTAGGTTGGTCAGGCAAGACTTGTCTTTGGTGAAGATGTGCCAGCTGTCCCAAATCACCTTGCTGTCCTCCATGTGCCTTAGCACAGCTTCTGGAAGGATCTGTTCCATCATCTTCCCAAGCACAGAAGTGAGGCTGATAGGTTGGAAGTTCCCAGGGTCCTCCTTTCTCTTTTTAAAGATGGGTGCAATGTTTCCCTTCTTCCAGTCACCTGGGGCTTCCACTGACTTTTCAAATATCATGGAGTGGCTTGGAAACTACATAGCAAATTCCCTCAGAATTCTGGGATGCATCTCATCAGGTCTCATAGGCTTATGTATATTCAGGTTCCTCAGATGGTCAGGAAACTGAAAAGGTTCTTCAGGAAATGGTCATTTGTTTCTTGCAGGAGCAGGCAGTCCCTATGTGCTGAAAGATGAGCTGTTGGGAAAGCTTGGCCTGACTGAAAAGGAAGCTTTCACAGGATCCTGTGGAAAAAACCCCAAAATATGAGCAGCAGGCAACTCAGGAAGAGTACAGGGGTATCATTATGTCATGTAGAAAGAAAATTAGAAAGACAAAAGCTCATCTGGAACTCACCTGGCCATTGCTGTGAAAGATAATAATTGTTTTTATAAATGCATTAACAAGAAAAGGACAGGTGAGGAAAATCTTCATCCTTTATTAGACATAGTAGGGAACATAGTCACCAAGGATGAGGAAAAGACTCTTGTTAAACACTGGAATCGACTGCTCAGAGTGGTGATAAGTCACAATTCCTGGAGTGTTCAAGAAACGACTGGACATGGCACTTAGTAACATGATCTAGCTGACAAGGTGGTGATCAGTCAAAGATTGGAACAGATAATCTCAGAGGTATTTTGCAACCTAAACGATTCTGTGATTCTCTTACAGTGGTAAGCACTTTGCTCTCCCAGTCCTCATCTCACAGTCCACTCACTCAAGAGGTGTGAGAAGAGAGACTGCAATTAAAGACTGAGGCAAAAATATTGTTAAATACTTAACTCAAAAGTTATTGAGCCTACTCATCTGTAGTTACCAATTTGCCAGCCTTCTTTATCATAGGGGATGTACCTTCTTTGACTTCCTTTTCTGGCTGACATAATTGTAGAAGTCCTTCTTGTTTGGCTTTTTGACCCTTGCCAAATTCAGCTCCAGCTCTGCCTTGGCCTTCCTCACCCATTCATATACAGATTGCATTGCTATACTCTTCCCTGAATACCTGTTCTTGTTTTCACTGCATGTGCTATTTCCTCTCGCCCTTTAGTTTGACCTGCAGGTCCCAACTCACCCATGCCAGTCTCTTGCCTTCCTTGCCCCATTTCTTGCACCTGGGCATCACCAGCTGTTGTGTTCTTTACATGGAGTCCTTAAAGGTCTGCCAACTGTCTTCTGCTGCCTTGATTCTGAGGGCAGTTTCCCGGAGCATCCTGTTGAGTAACTCTTTGAAGATCTGAAAGTTTGTTTTCCTAAAGTTCAGGGTCGTGTTTGCTTTTCTAAAGTTCAGGTTCTTACCATAGAATAATATTCCCCTTCATCTGCTGAATACAACTCTCTTTTTCTATTAAGATATTATACAGTATTCCTTATTAAAGTATTTAACTGCAAAACATAGATTTCTTTGCTAGTTTTTAATGGTGTTATTTAAGCAATAAGATAGAAAATCAAATTATCCCTCTAGGAGGATAGTTACATGTTTTCAAACACACTTCAAAATTGCAAATTAAAAGTTGGCCCTGCTTTGACCAGAGGTTTGAATCAGATAATCCCCACCAGTCCCTTCCAATGCAAATCCTTCTATGATTCTGTAATCACTCACATAAAGTGCCAGCTAAGGGACAATTTGTTATCTTTTCACCAAAGATTTTTATAAGCTTGTTGGGTCAGCTTCATGCTTTATGCCTTAAATAAGGGGGAAAAAATTTGGTGTGGAGAGAAGATTCTGTAAACCTGCATTCTATTAGCAGTGTTAACTCTGACTGCAGCTTAGAGTGAGGCGGCTGTGAGACTCAATCTGAAATTTGGAGTATATAACTACTGCTACCCCAACATAAGGAGGGGAAAGATGTCGCTAGCGAGCCCAGACACCAACGACACGGACGGCCTTATGTAGATGCAAACTGACCTCTTTATTATATTTACAAAGGTGCTTATATACCTGAGCACGCTGGACTAACATAAGGTCATTGGTTCACTGACCAGCCACCCTCCAGAAGGGATTGGCTGGACCCAGCAACTCTTACCTCATGTTTTCTTCTTTGGTCTCATAACACGACCATAGTTTACAATACTTTGAGATTGTTTTCCTGCAGCGTCCTTGAGAAAGCCTTGCATTCTCACAGACACTTGTCAGGAAACTGAAATCTCTTTGCACCCAGGCCTGTAACATCCACAGAAAGACTGTGGTGCTGCTGCTACTCCTTCCCTCAAATCACATCTTCCTTCTTATACATCAGTTCAATCTTGGATTGGGGCTTTAAGACTGGTTGTGAAGACTGCAATTCTATCCTGTCACTATTCCCCAAATAAACGTTTCGTCCTACATTGGCAGCATTTCTCTGAGGAAATCTTCAAGAAACAGGAGCAGAAGCAGAAAAATATCGATGGATTTCAATGGTTGATGCCTCTTAATAAATGTACAGCAGAAGAGAGACATGGAACAATACCTTTCTTACAATTAAAGGTACTGTTTTTAGATGAATTCTGGTTATCCTGACAGCTGGTAAAAAGATGATTCCTCATAGGAGAGTCAGCTTAATTAGCAGCTCAAAAATCCATCATTGGCAAGGGGGGAACTCAATCGGCTTGAGTATGAGTAAAGTGCAGTGTTTTTTTAACTTCCTTGTTTGTGAAAAATAAGGCAATATTTTTTTTTTTTTAAATCAGGGTATTGTATGTTTACAAACCAGAATGCTCTTTTTTCTTTCACAACATGACTTCAAGAAGGCAATGGTTATTGGGGAAGGAGGGGAATAATGAGCTCTGAGATTATTTGTGTGACTTTTTAAAAACTGTGCAATATTATCCTTCCTGGCTGACTAGTATTAAATCAAAGGAATTTGTCCAAGAAAACTAGCAAAAAGAAATAATGAGAGGGATATTAAGCCTTACAGAGACCGTATAGAGAACTAATAGCTGGTGAGTGTACTCTCTCCCTTCGGCTAGATTTTCTAGGTTTATTCATTACAGGACTGAACCTAGGATCACTCTAAAACCACAAAGATCCCAGAGCTGGGAAGACACCCATCATCAATCCAGTTAAGAGGCAACCGCACACCTCTGCAAGGTGTTATGCTTTATCAGACAGGATATTCCCAGGGCCAGTAGCAGGATGCCCAGGGCAGACAGAAATAAATATGTCGAAGAGCAAAGTGTTAAATTGTTATAAAAGGTCCATACACACACACAGACACACACATATGCAAAGGAAGCGTAACACCCTAATAACCTTCTCGGACAGGAGGTCTGATTACCCGTAGCTGGTTTGGGGTCTGAGCTCTAGCGTTTGCAAACCAAATTACCCACACCTGGGAGGTCAGAGGATGCAGTTACTGGATAGACCAGCTACTGGAGGGATCCATATACTATACATGTGTATATTTCCACTAAGAATCTTCATTGTGGCCAGCCTAAGAGCAGAACAGAATGAGGTCATTTGTGCCATTTGTGGTTGTGTGAATGCTGTGTTTCCTGTCTGTGCTGATCTCTGTGGATATGTGTATATATGATGTGGGTGGTTGTGGCTGTGAGGGTGTGTGCCTGTTGGGAACTGGGAACAGGGAACCAGGAGCCTTGCACCTATTGGGCTACTGCACTTAACAGCTGTTAGCAGGTATAAAATCCCTTTTAGTTTTATTCTCTTTAAAAAAATACATACCTTTGGGCAAAGTAATCTGGGAAGAGGTGTGTGTTGCCTTGCTAAAATCCATTTTGTTAACTTGCTATTTAAATTGCTTTGTCTTAAGAGCTCAGAAATACATTTGTGCCATGCTGTGACCAAAGACACACTGTTTTAGGAGGCTACACTCCTAATCCAGACACAAGCTGACTAGAACACAAGAAGGCTCATGTGAAGCATGTCTGGATTGAAACATGCTGTAGTCTCTTTATATCTGTCTCTCTACTCATGCTTATAGAGGGGTTTAAATCGACTGGTTTTGTTCAGCCTGGAGGACACGATCTTTCTTGTTAAAAACCTGAATAACAATATTGTTGGTGAACAAATTACTTCAGTTCAGAAATATATTCTTTGATGAGATGGAGAAGTTCAAACCTGTAACTTTAAGAGTGATCTTCAGACATGCCAAAAAAATTGCCTAAATTTATGTATATCAGTTCAGTGAGCTTTCCTCTATTCACATTAAGGGTTCTTTTGATATTTTACCACGGGACACAGATTATTCATTGCTGAAATAATAATGCCTCTTCATAACAGTATACTGAGGTATTTCAAATCCCACTAAGCTCATCACTCTATGGGTTATCACACAACACTTCTAGCTTTCAGTCACTCGGATCAGCTGTTTCTAGTGGAGATTAATACACTTATGCGGTGTCTATTTGTCTAAAAGATATGCTAAAATAGCACATTATCTCAGATAGGAATTTGGATGCAACTTCACCAGATATATTTATGACCTTGCTGCTTAACCAGTGAAGCAGCATTATTATCATGAATAATAAAGACAAGGAGGTAATTAATTGTTTTATTGCTTATGCTTGCCAAATATTGTTACAGACTAAACAAATCTGAAGCTATCTGTTAAATATTTCAACACCTATATGTATTCTCTCCACATGATCCTTGGAAGAAGGTTCATGGGACAACGTCGTGGATTGCGTGTTTCTGGTAATTAATGACACATTGCATTTCACTATTGGTTTTGATGGTGTTCAGGGTTTCCCCCTCATGTTGAATTTACTGCAACAGGGATTTATCAGGGCTAAGAAGTGATTGTCTTGATGTGACAAAACATTGGTAGAAGTGTTCTAGTTGTGTCATTATGATGTATTGGCACTTAATTTGGCCAAATGTTCAGAGTTGAAGGAGAATGCTTCCGTCTTTATGCTAAGGGTCTGAGCAGCCTTCTTTTCCAGTATGGAAGATGCACAACAACATGGAAGAGAAAGGTCCTTGTGAAGTACCCATTATTTCCTGAAATATTGATTCTACAGTATGACCCCATATCTCTACTCTCTATTTAGGAAATTTTATTGAAGCCTATAAATTACAAATTCCTCAAAAATGTATACCGTCATCGAGCTTCAAAATATGATTCTTCTGTTTTATTTTAGAGTCATATTTGAAAGAGCTTATGTACTATATCTCTGAACTTCAGTGTAGGAGCTATGTGGGACACAGTTTCCCTGGGATCAGAAGTAGGACATTGATTAATGATCAGGGCAAGAGACTTCTGTGCAAGAGAGAATTAAGGAAAGAATACTTCAGCCTGGAAAATAAACAAATGAGAGGAATACTGGAAGCATCTATTAAATAATGAGACAAGAAGAAAAGTGTACAGGGTTTTATTGCCTTTTTTCCTCTTTTAGAAGAAAAATTAGGGAGAATTAAATGAAATTACAAAGTAGCAAGTTCAGCACAAGGGAAAAGGAGTTGTCTTGTACTACAAATTTTAAGTCAGTTATGGAAATAATTGACATCACTGTCTTGGAGTTTTAAATGATCCTGAATATGTTTATGAACAAAAAATCCATTCAAAGTTACTTAGTGCTTAGAAACAATATCTGTTTTAGGGAGTACCTGGGGAACAAATGCCTGAGCATTAGAACAGTATATATATATAAATACATATATAAGTGTGTAAGTGTTCCCATAATCATGTAAGTTTCCTTATACTCCACAGACTTAGGTTGTTAATCACAGTTGTGGCCTAACCCTCTGCAGATGCTGTTTTGTTCTTTCATTTCTTTGACTGATGTGTCCCTGCAGCCTTATTGCCTCAAAGATTAATATCATACTTTCACAGGGTGTCCCTGTTTATTCTCTTGCCTATTAGAGGATAGAGATAACAAAAGAAATATTCTCCTTTCCTTTGCAAAGCATCAGGTTGTACATACCTGTCAGTTTCCTTGCACCTATCTAATGGATACAGACTTCAGCTATATCCTTAACATGAATTATGATTTTGGAAACATTTGAAACTAGAATCAGATCACAGGGTTCTGTCTTTTCACATTGAAGGAAACCATATCCATGTTAGAGCTAGACCATTCTTCTGCCTCTGTCACTCATAAAGACAGACTGCTCCACAGCTGTTCTTTCTGTGCCAGTAGGCTATTGAACAGTTTTTTTTCCTTTCCAGTAGCTGTATTCTACTGTGTTTAGGCAGAGGAGTATTCCCTCTTAGCTTTATTTTGCTAAGGTGAGTAAATTGAATTTTCTTCATTTCATTCCATGAACTGAATTCCTTATTCTCATCATGCTGAGAGCTATTGTGTCTTCCTCCCTTCCTTTTAAAATTCATCATCTTGAAGTCAGTTTATCAAAATTGTTCAATGTCCATTTTAGGGTCATAGCAACACCTTGTATTGTTCATATTAATACCACAGTATGTCTGTATACTTGTGACATACTTCAGGATTAGGAACACTTCAAATTTTCAGTACCATACTGTACCGATGGCTCATATTCACCCATTTTGATTACTTAAACTCCTGGTCTTTTCCTTCCTTGTGTTGCAATGGAAAATCCTAATTTATAACAGAGAAGCTCGATATCAACCTCTAAGTGCATGACCCAGCACCTTTGTCTCTAATGTCAACCTGTCATGCTATTTTTTTCCCTGTTCCTTGCAAGTTTACCCTCTCTGATGATTTCTCCAGGTTTTTTCTCTTTATCAAAGAATAAACTTCAAAATATATGCACATAAATAAAATTCTAACGTTTTATTTAAGTCTTCCTTAATTCATTGAATGCCTTCTCTGCAGTGGCCAGTAAGTGCATTACATAGCTCATCACCAATCAAGCAGGGATGCATTCATGAGTAGTAGATAGGTGAAATGTATGTGTGTCTATGTATGTATGTATGTTTTAACTTTTTGTTGAGGACAATCATCCAATTGATCCAATAAGAGGAATAAAATGGCCATATCTCTTCATCTGAGTAGAGGCATGTATGATGGATTCACCTCCTCCTATCTTTTCCCTTTTTATTGTAGCCTGTATAAATCTTTGTAAAAGCACTTAACGAAGACTGTATTTACAATGTATTATTTGACATTCATGAGTCTGACAATTTTTCTTTGTATTCAAACAAGATTTAAGGTTGAAACAAACAGCTTATTCTTTGCAACACCCAAATGCAGTCATGCAGTGAATCAGAAAAACTCCCATTACTGAAAGTAAATTAATAGCATTTACATTGTTCTTAAAAGAGATGTTTAATTTGTTAAAGGTTTTGTGTTGCTTTTCTCACTTGGCACATGAAGTGTTAGAAGGGAATGTTGTTTGAACAAAATTGAATTTGCTCTGTTTGTATTGGAAAGTGTCTAGTTTTGAAATGAATACACATAATGGAACTAGACAGGAAAATGTACATATATTTCTCTCTAGGGAATACTGCTCAGAGTTTTACATAATTGCTTCTGGCTGCTATTCTTTATTTACTTCTATCTCTCCCCATTTAAGAAAACAGTAGTTTTGTGATATCAACTGATAAAATACCACATTATTTCATATCGTGTGATGTCAAAACTCTTTTTGCCTGTTATAACATAATGAGACAAAGGAGAAAATAAGATTGACATCACATTGTACGTGTCTGTTCTCAGTGTAAGTTCCAATAAGATTGAACCGCATTTCCACAGCACCAAACACTGTTCTATATATTTAAATAATGTTAAACTGCAAGATGGACTCCCCTACTGAGGCCAATTAATTAAACACAACTTTCTTTTTCTTTCTCCTGCATACTTAAGTTGTTCTATACTTAAAAAAAAAGGGTCTGGGATTGTAGAAATCATGGAAACTGCTTTACTATCTTGCTCACTCCAAAAAGACTCATCCGTTCTCAGCGGTTTGTTAGAGCTTTGAGGTTAATAGTGTACGCATTTGGAATAATTTTTTTTTCTAATCAAATGTCAGATTCCACTTTCCTTGACCTTGCAGAAACTTTGAGCTCAAGCCCCTCTCCTTGCCCTTCTTCAGTCAAATGTCATCTTTAATTTCTTTTGACATTTGAGCCTTTTGTTTCAAAAGCTGTGATCACAAAAAAATTATTTCCTTAGTTGTTTTGGACATGATTCACTGTGGCTTCAAATGTCTTTTTTGTTCACATAATAGGCAATAAAATATATGATTGTGAATGGTTGCAAAACACCTATTTTAGACTCAAGTGCTCTCAGTGCCAGCCAAACCAAAGTTCATAATGGAAATGTTATACTCTAGTGTACAAATCAACTTGCACATTAACTGGACAACTATTAATAAATCATAAGCAGAAAAGAAAACTACATAATCTGCAAAGCAAAAAAAAAAAAAAATTAACTCTTTATTACTCTCATCTTTCATTTTTGTAGGTAAATTTTTCCTTATAGTGTTAAGCAGACCAAAAGAACAATGTTGCTCGAAGCATAACTTTTTAAAGAAATACAGTTTTTCTACAATTTTTATATCTTTTCTCCAGAATAACCAATTAAAAAAAATTCTAAAAGGCAGGCTTAATTTATTACATCATCCAAATGTCACCTTGAACGTATGTGGCACACACTGTAGCACAGCCTAACTGGAGAACAAACAAATAAACAAAAATGTGGTATTTTATGTATTCTTCTGCTGCTATGAAAAGATGGAATACTAATCAAGGGTCCGTATTTTTTTTCCTGTTGCATTTTAATCTTACTGAATAGATGACAGAGTCAGACCAAACTGTCAGGGAGAGTCTTTGAGTCACAATACTCCAAAAAATCTCCCTTGTGTTCTAAACTTCTTTTCAAAATGGAGTGCAGCTAGATCCATGCTTAGTCCCAGACTTTGTCAATGTTTCATGTCTAAAGGAGTATATATGCACAATCAATGCGTCATATCACTTAGCTAAATTTTTAAAAGACTACCATGCTGTTAATAACTTACTGATAATCTGTAGCAGCAGGGAATTTCTCCACATCAAGGCGTAACCTTGAGAGACGTCCTACTCAAGGGTTGATCCTGGCACACAGCCCCGCTGCCATGCAGGAGGGTGTAGCAGGTGCTGGGCTGTCCACTACTTACGGAGTAAGGTGATTGATTTGTAATCATACTAGCATGCCAACACGATGTGTGGGACACTGTTCCACACAGTCCTCGGCTACCATGTTGCCATTTGTTGCCAAAGTCCAGAGCAAACTGGATGCAGCCATCGCACCCCTGCTTGTGGTTATGGCTTTCAGCAGGGTGTGAGGGTTCTGTGTGTAAGCACACTGCCGCAGACCTCGACAGTGATATCCATTTTCTGTTCTTATTGCCTGCCTACTCCTAGAATTTATTTTCACCTTGTCCCTAACTTCAAAAAGTGGAAAGGACACAGTTACACATTGATTGTCACCTTTTGATTCTGGCTCATGCATTCTCCACAGGACTCACACTGCACCAACTTCATTGTTACAATATAAATTGTTTTTAATAGTAATCTTCGCTGGAAAACTTTGCTATCTGGAAGGAATTGCAGCTATTTCAAGGAAGGCACGGTGGGTTAAGCTTGGCTAAAAGCTGAACTCCTACCTGGTTCCTCACTCCCACCTCTGTCCTCAGGAGGAAGAGGGCATGAAATAGTTTAAAGTGGAACAATAAAGCTCCTGGGTCAAGATAAAGGCAGAAAGATTCCTTACCAGGATAAATAGACTCAACTTGGGGAAAAATAATTTATTACCAATTAAAACAAATATTTCAAAGTAGTGGGAAACAAAATGACAGATATTACACATCTGGCATACAAAAACTTAATTCTTCATCCCATTCCCAGGCTCAGTTTGACCTCTTCCCTCCTGACTCCTCTATCTCCTCCCCCAAGAGGGACATGGGGGACAAAGAACGAGGAGCTGTGGTCACTCCATAACACTCATCTCTGCCGATCCTTTCTTATACTTTTTCCTGCTCCAGCGAAAGTTCCTTGCCAGGGGCTGCAGGGAAACATCTACCCCACCGGGGGCCCTGCTGGGGTCGCAGGGCCATCCCTGCCGGGGTCCTCAGTCCCTTCCTCCGTCCCGCTCCCGCTCTCCCCTCGGGGCTGGCAGGGCTGTTTCTCGCACGGTTCCCCTCGCTCAGCCCCGGCTGCCGGGCAGCGTTTTGCCCTCCCTTGCCCAGGCTTTCCCCGGGGCTCTCGCCCGCCCGCCCGGGGCTGAGGGGCTCAGCCGGGCCCTGCGCTGGGGCCGCTGGAGCCGCGGGCACCGCCTGGGCCCGGCCGGGGCAGCCCCGGCACAGCCCCACCAACAACACCTGGGCACGGAAACCCCATTCCGAAAGCAGAGAAGGAAGGAGGTCAACAACTGACCATATCAACGCTTTTCTTTTGACTAGATTTTACCTTTTTCATTTCAAAACATGAAATCTAACTGGCATGCACAGCTCCCTGAATACAGCTTTGCAAACATTTCACTAGGTAACAAGCAAATATTCAGATGAAGAATTATCTACATATGTAAAATAAATTTGTACATTTTGTTTTACTGTGTACCTAATAAAAATTAATACATCATGTTTGTATTGTATTATAGGAAAAGAGATCTCTGTCCTTTAACCATAATGATGGCCAAAAAAAAAAGGAAACCTTGCAAAGTATGAAAAGGACAGGCACAGAAGACAAGCAAAAGGATATTTTATGACTTACCTGGTTGCATAATCTTCTTTGGATTAAATATTTTTCCAGATTAACAGCATGTGAGAAAAATCCTTCCAAGGATAAGAGAAAAAGAATATTTTATTAGAAAGAAAAGCCAACACGTTCATTTTAAAAAGAAGCCTCAATATCTCTTTAGTGAGAAATTTGACTTTATGATATGTAAGCATATAAGAATTCTCATTCTATTCTTGTTAAGGCATAAACTTTTTGCGATGAACAGTGCAAAGAGAAGCTTTACTTAACATTCCTGTGCTTCTTTTTTCCAGCCTCCTCTTTAATTTGAATGACTGACTCCTGATACCATTTGCTCCTACAAGTTTTTGTATTTCTTTTCAGCCTTCAAAGAGTTAATTTTGAACGTCATGTGTTTCCCTTTAAATCTATTTATTATTGAGTTTCTGAAGTATACAAAAAAGATCATTTATCCACCTTTATTTTTCTGAGGTTCTTTCTATGCTGTGATAATTTGAAAAATGTCTTTTTCATAAATTATGTGAAAGTCATCTAGTCTTTCCTGAACTCAGAGATATTTGAAACACTGGCTTTGCAAATTGGCACTATATGATAATTAGAGCATGAAGCTGTGCATTTTATATACCTTGGCCACTTTTATTAACATAAACTTTGAATGATTTTTATCTAGCACTACTAGCAGCTAGGAATTACATCCATTTAGATTTGAAGGCAATTCCCAGCTGATGCTAGTGCTAGAAGTGCTTCAGATAGAGTGGGAGCTGTTAAACTTAGTAGATTTTGCTTAAATAGTTGGATTTTGAGTTAGAATGTTATTCTGAATTACATAGAGGTAAATATTGAGTCAGGTTAAATTCTAGTCATGTCTCGTAGGACCTATGGTCAATCAATTTTTCTCCTAATGAACTAAGACTACTGTGACTGAGCTTGATTAATATAGACTAATTGCATTTCTGAAAGACTTTTAGTGAGATCTATTATCATGGATTTTTAAAGATACTATGGAATAATTTTGCATAAATAAATAACATGTTAAAAGACAAGAAGTAGAGTGTAGAGATATATGGTCTTTTCTTTTTTTAGAGTGAAAGAGGATTACCAGGAAAATCCTGAAAGGCTCTGTGCTGGGACTTTTGTGTAACCCATGATATCAAAAAAGAAGTTAAGAATGAGATGGTGCTAACAGTATTATTTAGTGCAGAGAGGGTCCGGCATGAAGAACTGCAGAAGGATCTTGCAAGATGGGATGACTAAATGTTGGAGTGACGTGGAATTGAGTATAGACAAAAATAACATGAAACAATGCAGGCTATCCTAGCCATATACTTGAAATGGTAAGTTCTAAGCTGACAGTTGTCAGCCAGTGATATCTGGAGGGTTTAAAAGATAACTTCATGAAAATGTCAGCTCAGTACTCATTATTGGTCAGGAGAAAAGAATCATATGTTAGAGTTACTGGTATAGAGAGAGAAATCTGTGGGCAACCTTGTACTATTACGCCATCACATAAATCCATGCTCTTACAATATTGTAAATTCAGCTTATTATTTGGACCCCTATCATTTAAAAAATAATATAATAGGACTAGAAAAGGTCAGTGAGTGTAATCAAAAGTTTGAATAGCTTCTGCACAAAGAATGACTAAGTCAAGTATTGCTCACCCTGGAAGAGAGGTGGAAACTATTACAGGTCTTTACAAATACAGGTGGTATATGGAAGGCAAATTGGGCTTTATTGTTTGTTACCTGAACTGGAGGCATCAAATCAAGCTTCAAAATAATGCAAATAAATATGGTCCTTCTTGCAAAAGGTGTTGTAGTAGTGGAGCTCTGCCAGCATGTGCTACGTATGGCACAGAAGGCCGAAGAAAATTCACAGAAGAGAAGCCTACACAGAACTGCAACATACAGAAATTCTTCGTCTTACCCAGAAGGTTCCTCAGGTGAAAATTGCTTAAGGACAAAGTGGTGCCCAAAGACTTTTGCCCTCATATATACTAATTTGCTTTGGAACAATGTCAGTAACCAATTACTAAGGAAACACATTTATTTTTTTATGTCTTACAGTCTTAAAAGTATGTATCTACTGATGTTTTGCCTCTGCAAGACTACTGCTTTTCCAGGTATACAGGAAAGATCCTGGTTATAGTAAGTGTTTGGAGCAGTATGAAAATGGGAACTTTTCCCTCTTATGAGTGAACAAATTATCTTGAACGAAGTTTCTGAACCTAAAGAAAGAGGTTCTATTTTTGAAGTTGTTATAGTTTAACCCTGATATGCAACTTAGCACCACATAGCCACTTGCTTATTCCCCTCCCCCCCTCACCCACTGGGATGGGAGAGAGAACTGGAAGGGTAAATGTGAGAAAATGGGTATGTTGAGATAAAGTCAGTTTAATAGGGAAAGAAAAAGCTGTGCGTGCACAGAAAAGTAGGAAGTCATTCACTACTCCCCTTCATCAGTCAGATGATTAGACATTTCCAGGCAAGCAGGGCTTCATGTGTCATGATTACTTGGGAAAACAAGCACCATAACTCTGGACAGTCCCCTCTTCCTCCTTCTTCTCCCAGCTTTTTATTGCAGGCCAGTTGGGTACAGCTGTTCTGTCCGTGTCCCATCCCAAATTCTTGTGTAACTCCAGCCTACCTGCTGGCCGGGCAGCATGAGGAACAGAGAGGCCTTGCTGCTGTACAAGCACTGCTCATCAACAGCTGAAACACTGATGTATTAACAACACTATTTGGGTCAGAAATCCGTAACACGGTACTATGTAAGATACTATCAAGAAAATGGACTCTATTCCATACAAAACAAGCACAGAAGTTTAATTTATTTTTAACATTTAACATTTAGTTTTAACATTTAACATGTCAAGATTCTAAAATATTTGTTTTAAATCAAAGCAATACATTGTGAGAAACAGCACAGAAAGAGTATAAGAAGAGATTACCTGTGGTGGAAATACATCTGTAGAAATTGATTTCTAAAGAGTTAAACAGTCTTAAGTCTTGTGTAAATTCTTTTCTCTGTTGGATTGACTGTGGGAGTTGTCCTTTGGGGCAATTAAAAACTAAGTTGAATTCACTTTCTCTAACAGAAATGTATCAATGCATTCATCCTTGCATTTACTTCCACTAAATTTACTCAGGAGATTTTGCCCACTAATACAATTTAGTAGAAAAAGTTCTTTATGATAGCCTCAAAAGCTCCTTTTAGTTAGTTGCTGTATGGAAGACTGCATAGCTAGAATAAGTTTGTGATTTTTTTTACTACAAGAAGGCTTCATTTTGTCTTTTTTGTGTTGGAATGTCCATTTAACAGACTGAATGTTTTTAAGGAATTCTTAGGCTAGAGAATGAGCAGTCAGATGTGATAAAGGTGGTGTTTCTCCTTACTTGTTAATGACTTTTTCAGAATGAGCTTCTGGGTTGGGGAAGTATTAAGTGAATTACTCTTCTGAATTAATTGAAAGGTAACCCATTACCCTTCAGCTGATTTAATTCCAAGTTGAACATCAGGCTGCTGGCATCATGAAGTGCCTGCATAATTACAAATATATTTATTCTTATGCACTGTGGTACTCTGACTGCTTCATCTATAGTATAAGCTGAGAACATTTTAAAATGTGAACACTAATAACACTAAGAAAACTAAATTTTCATAAGGAAGATAAATCTAGTTGTATGTAGTGGTATCCACATAATCAAATCTACAGCTCTTTATCATCAAGTCAAACAGGGATTAAAAGGCACCTGAACAACAAAAAAAGAAGGGGTAGCTCCACATTGAAAAGGCTATCAAATTTGCATACCTGATTGAAATGTTTGTCACTTAATTTCAGGTACTGAAGATGAAGTGTTGATCAAGAGAGTGCTCTTGAAAACTTTAACTGAAAGATACTTCTACAGGATATAAATTGACGAAGAGAGGTTGGGCTGTCAAAAAAAAAAAGCTAAAATTCAATTCAGTCATAATCAACAACTTTATGTATAATGCGTCATATAATTGATGAATGATGAGGAATTGTCATGCAGATGCAAATTTTGCTGCTCAGCTTATAGAAAGGAACAAGAGGAGATAATATTTTAAGTGTAAAATACTCAGTGTGTTAAATGGAAAAGAAGATTGATTTTATTAGGTAGTTTAGTAGTATACAATTTGAATATCTCTGATCAGTGTCAACAAAGAAAATGGTCTAATTTTTCTTCTATTTGAATTTGGGATTTTTTAAAGAACATATGTTAACTCTTTCACATCTAATGCATTCTTCAGATATGAAGGCATAAAGTAGGCATATCAGATTTTGACCAAAACTGAAAATAATTTAAAACAATTTTAAAAGTAATAGAATTGGTAGTTTTTTAGACAAAATGAATCTGTAATTTAAATACATTAAGAGAAACTGATTACAACTGTATTTTTCCTTAATCATTCTTGTGAGAAACTTTTAAGATCAAATTTCTGATAAAAGTAGAATTGATATTTGCAACAAAACAAGGGAAACAGTTTTGTAAGTAAACTTGGTTTTGTGCAGTTCTATATTAGTATATTCTAAAATAACTTTTTCAAATAACCATTTTTACCTCCTTATGGCTGTTCCATGTAATGTCCCAACAGTGAACACAGGCAGGAAAAAAGGCAAAATAAATTCTGAAGTACCATTATGATCACTGATAGTTCATACTTCTATTTAAATGATCTTCTGTGTACATATGTGACATTATTCCTTTCGAAAACAGAACTTGCCACAAAACATAAGTAAATGCCTAACTCCATATTTATTGTTACTCCCAGTTTGTCAGGCCCATCTTTAACTTTCTCTACTAACATTTTTAATGTCTATTTCAAAGTAATTTTTTTTTTCACTAGAGATGGCAGCTTTGCTCAGCAACATACTGAGGCTAGTGATTTATTTAGGAGAAGATAAACTTAAAGAGAAGCTCCAGTGAGCTGAACTGAACTAAATACATAGTTTATTTTTGTTTCTTTTTTTTTTTTCTGTTTAGCTTTTATTGGCCATGAATAAAAACTAAAGATGTGTCCCTCTATTTTCAACATCTGACTCACACTTTGAAATAACTGAGACAGGGGACCAGAGCCAAACGGAGGAACTGCTGTTGGACATAGGCAGAAATGTTCACAAGTTCCAATCTTGACATAAACAGATACAAGCCTTGTTTTCCTAAACTGATTTATACTGGGTGCTGGAATTTGTAAATGCAGATGATAGAGTACCTAATCATAAGTAAATCTGCTCACAGGGGCTCTTCCCTCCTCATGCCCCTTGTGCAACCTTACCTCACATTACCTGAAGCTCAATCTTGATACTCGATCGAAATCCAAGTACCAAAAATAGGTTTCTGTCAAGCAGTAGGTATTCACCTCATATAGACAGAAGCAGATGCACAATACAAAATTTAAGAATTCACGTAAGTATTTTATTGTGTGCATTCTTTTGCTGTTCAGACCTGATCATGTGTTTTGCATTGGTAACTCCATACTGTATCTTGTGCCCCTCAGCCATGAGAGAAGAGATGGGAAATGGGACTATCTGAATAAAATCCCTCCCAGGGGGCCTTTGCACTAAAACCTATTAAAATGTGACTGCAGTAGCACCGGGGCGGGGGGATTAAGAAAGTCTGGGCTGCAAAATTGTCTCTTTCCTATCATTCTCACCACAGGTTAGCACAGAGAAAATAAACTTAAAATCAGTTGAAAAAAATTAATGAAAAAGGGAAAACCCCAAACATATTTAAATAAAATCTGGACTTTGGAGTACTACATACTATTTTAAAAAACAAAATACTTATTTAACTTAAATATTCTATATCCTAAAAGTGTCTTTTTTTGCCTATGTTTAACCTGTCTTTCCTTAAACTGTCTATGTACTGTTCCAAATCTCTTTTCCCTTTTTAATTGCCTATCTGTTACAATTGTATTTTGTCTTTATCTGATTCTTAAAATACAATAAAAGGATATATGATATAAGATAATAATTAATTCCTACACTTCTGTGAATAAGATGCTCTTTGGGAAGAAACAAAAAACCCCCCAAGCAATCAACTAATTAATGTAGAGAAAGAGGCTGAGGGTAAAAGAAAAAGTGAGGAAGATGAGTTTGACCAAAATGTTATGATTTTCATTTAAATTGCTATATTTTCTGAAAGACATGGAAGATAAGATGACAATAAGTCTTTTATTTAACCTGTCTTGGACAACAGGTTATTTCCTAAACTAACATCAAGTGCCAAAAATATAACACCAGAAAGAATTCACCTTATCTAGGGAAAGGCATGATCCATTAGATTTCCTGATGGCATGTACTCCAAGAGCACAACTCTGGATAATTCTGAGAATCAAACTTTCTTTTACAACCACTTTTGAAACAAGTACATGGGACTGAAGTAAAACTGTAAAGAGTTCTAGCTGAAACCACTCTGACTACTGCAGTTTGTTTATTAGCATTTCATGTTTTCTTTTGAATTTGTTATCATTATGAGAATCTGGTGAGTTTCATTTTAATGATATACATATGATAAAGATGCTTTTGACTAGAATCTTAATCTCTGAGTGAGACGTCTGTATATTTCTTTTCTGTGCTTGGTAATAAATGATCAAATCAGGAGGACAGAAATATTAAGAGTAATATTTTCTTTTTGCAAAATTCAATATAAGTTCTCATTTATCCTCCTCTGTTAACACTTTTAAAAATATGAATTCAGTTCTTCTTCTTCCAGATGATCAGTTATTTAGCATCTAGCTGACAGCTAAATTGATAGTCAACCCTTTTTTTGTAATATGAAAGAATTAGTATGGTCACCATGTCAATAGAAGAAGGTGAATCTTTCTTTCTATCTCCTCAGGTTTCTGTTTGTACATGATTCATCTGAGAAAATAATTTAGTGGGACCACATTAAAAGTATAACTTTTTGTCTTACTAATTCATTAATGGATGTGAGACCTACCTACCTTCCTCCCTTCCTTCCTTCCTCCCTCTCTCCCTCCCACTTTTCTAAGACAAAATATTTTCCTGTGTTTTTTAAGACTAGTTTGTTGTGTTGATGGTGGATAACCTATTAGGGAAGAAATCTGATTTAGCTGGATTACACCCTCAATGATCAAAAGTTTGTCACCATTTAAGAGCAGTGAGTAGACTAAATGGACTCAGACACCAAAACACTTCCAAGAGTGTTATATAAGCCGTTTTAGGAGTCTGTGACTTCTGTGTTCCTCAAGGGAGACGGCATGAGGCAGAAGGAAGGTGAGCAAGGCAGGCCTGCCCACAGGTAGTATGCAGCTGGGACCTGGACACTGGGTATGTGGCAGACTCCCTGTCCCTCTCCCCATGCTCTCTCATGAGTTTTTCTGTCTTTTACACCCTGGAGCCTCCCTCTGCTAACTGCTGCATTTGGCTAAGGAGTTGGATAGGGAATACCCAACTCCCGACTGGGACACGCATATTCTCAAGGCACTGGACACTGATGAGGCTGTATCCTCTCCAGGCCTCTCCACAGCTTTGCACCTGCCCCAGAATCTGGTGGGTTGTGTGTGCTGCAGGAGCGGCTCTCTTGTACCGAATTGCTCTCCCAGTGCTACGGGGTTAGCAGGAGACTGTATGCTTTATATGCTATGACAAGGTCAGCCAGACCCAAGCCATGGCAACCATCACAGTGCTGCAGTGCCAGGCTAAGGATGTTAAGGGTAAGTTTGATGGCATTGGCACTACCTGAGGTATTTCTGCAACTTGTGCTGTGGACATATTTACTTTTCTGTAATTGGGTTCATTAAAACACTTATTCTTAAAGGAAATATAAAGATGGGACAACTAAAATGAATTCCTTTAGAGTTTCATTCTACCTGCATTTGGTTATTTCTTTCAGTAGCTCAGATCAATATAAGAAATTATGAACCTTGATTACATGAGTTCCTTAGATTTTACTTCTAAGGCAACCCTCTGATTTACTGCACTTGCCGTATCACACGTATTCTGTTTACAAAGCTTAATGGTGAGGTCTTGAGAGAAAATATTCTTCTTCCCTTCTAGTTTTCTGTGTTCGCCTATTTCTTTGATCTTTGAGATATTTTGTCTGTCTTTCTTTTTGAGGAGGCAGACCAAAGAAATGTCAAAACAAGTGTTAGAGAATTGACAAAGCAGTGGATCAACTGTGACAAGAAAGTAATATTAGCTTTAATCAATAACAGTATATACCAGACTCTTTCTGCTGCTGATAAAATGATTTAAATGAAAGGGATATGAAGGACTGGGCTTGTGGCTAAGTAGGAGTGATCTAGTTGTTAGTCACAGCTCTTTAACATCATCCAAAAAGATTTACTGGAAGTATCAGCCACCTTACTGTATATACCTTCTTGTGTAGTGGATGGGTTGGAGTTGAAGGATAATTTTGAACTGCATTGCAGGGGGTTTAAGTAATTTTTGTGGGTGGGAGAAGCACAAAGCCATTACACATTATAACCATCTAAATTTAGTAGACAAGATATATTCATTAAGAAATAGGTTTATATATATGTAAGCACCATTTAGGAATAATTTAACAGAAGTGATGTATTGTATTGGCACACTTCCATTTCACATCATTAGTTTAACAGCTATAAAGCAGAAATGAACACACTGTAAATGTACTCTTTACTGCCATTATATTTTTGGGTGCAGGTCCCTCTTAAATCTGGATTTACACAGCTGTGCTTGTAAAAATTTTCCAACAGAAATTCTTAGAGAAGGCTATAATGAAACTGTCACTTTCTGTTTGAATTAATCCGCAGATGATACTAAATACATTTGCATTTTAAATCTGAGCCATTTTAATGTTGCGTTTACTTCAGTTGAAACAGTAGAATAATTTTAGAACTTCTTTTACACTGTGTTCTGTTTCACATAGTAATTTAACCTTTTGAAATATCACCATTTGAAGGGGGAGAAAGGTACTTAAACCACTAGAAAGAAAATCAGGAAGACACAAAAAGACAGTCATCCTGCAGCACTGTTTCATAATTCTTAATATTCGCCTGACAGTCAAACTTGGGTTTCATAATTGGCTTTTGTTGATAAGACTGCTATGCTGAGAAAAAGAAGACATGGGTAATTAAACAGGTGAAAGAAGCTCCTTTATTCGGTTGTCTGCAGTTTCAAGAAGTGAAATACACACAAAGGAGAAAAACAATTTTAATCCACGAACTCCTCTCTGAAATATAAACTAAATAATAATAGTAAAGAAAACCAAACCACTAAAAGCCAAGATAGAGGCATTATTTTTCTGTACAAAATACCTGACAAATAAAATAGGATTTCTAAAATAAAGTCTATTTTTTAAGACTGTGAATAGATTGTGAATTTACATTGCTGCATTTAGAAGAGTATACTAAACAAATAGCTAAATGCATGAAAAAAACCAGCAATGAAAGATAATGCTAAATATAGGTTTTAAAAATAAGAGTGACAAAATATAAATTATTATTTTTCAGTGGAGATGATGAAGTTTGAAATTTTGCTGTCTTTAGATAAACTATCATGTGTAGTTTTGGAATTTAATTCAAAGAAATTTCAAATTAAAAAGCATCATGGCCTCTCATCACCTGCAATCTTGCAAGAAACAGTACTAGTGCAGTGTAGATCTGTGTTGCAGAGAGTACATATTCATAGAAAAGGACAAATATTCTTACTTCATTCCATGTTAGCAAGGGTACATATGACTGTAATTCTATAGCTTGCATTCAGCAAATTTGCAAACTCTTATATGTTTTACTGTCAGAGTTTTAGTGGAGGGGTTCTCCTTGTGTCTTCACGAGAATTCTGCTGCACAATACAATAGTATTTCTAATTGCATAAATGCCATATATCACATTTTATTCCGTTTTATAAAGATTTGAAGATACAACAATTTATTAATTGTTCAAGTCCACAAATTCAATATAATGAACAAAATCATTCTGCTAACTTCTGCAAAAACAATCTGCTAACATTCTACTTTCCAACTTTTTTTAATTATCAAAAATTAACTAGATAAGACTATAAAAATGACCTTTATTTAACTTTGCTGCTTTCAGTGAGAGGTGGGACAAGATGATGTCCAGAGGTCTCTTCTAACTAAGGTTATCCTATGACTGAGAGTCTTTCTCCCATCTTCTAAAAATATATGCTGAAAACATTGTAAACTGGGATATTCACATTTAAAATTGTTATGCATGTCACATTTTAAAAAAAATCTTCTAAATATCTGTACAGCCCCTTCATATTAAATACTTCATAGATACTGGTAAATATCCTTTAAGTGATGGAAGCATTACTACCTCTACCTTGCAGATACGATTTTAGGTAAACAAGTAATTATTATTCTTAATTCCCCACAAGGTTAGAACAAGGCAATACCAAGGGAAGGGGAAGGGGAAGGGAAAGGGGAAGGGGAAGGGGAAGGGGAAGGGGAAGGGGAAGGGAAGCTTGAAGTATTTCAGGTTAAAAAACCCAGAAGTACGAAGGGGGAATTAGATATCTTCAGGGTACATCTCAGTAGTTGTTAGATAGAATAGCCCCTTTGGCTTGGTCTA
Organism: Atrichornis clamosus; assembly: GCA_013400975.1. Classification (NCBI taxonomy): domain Eukaryota; kingdom Metazoa; phylum Chordata; class Aves; order Passeriformes; family Menuridae; genus Atrichornis; species Atrichornis clamosus. The sequence goes on along the minus strand of WBMZ01012056.1, from coordinate 37,537 downwards.
GGAGTTCATAGCTACAGCAACTTAGACTGCAGCAATTTAGCTGACTTAACTGGGACTTAGTCTTCCTAAGTCTATCAAAGACTCTACAAAAGAGTCAGGCAAAAGATTAACATGTTAAATTAGGCTTTGTAAATTCAGAATCAAATTTTTCCTACCTAGCTGGTGTTAACTGGCAGTTTTTAATTTCTTTTTCTCTTCCATTTGGAAAAGTATTCTCTTAGCAACTCTATCTAGAAATTATTCTTTCCATCTCTTCTTTATTTCTGCAACTATTGGTTCTAAACATCACAATTCTCCAATTCATTTCCAGCTCACAACTGATACTTTTCAGTGCTGTTATTGATCTAACTATTTGGGGAAAAAGCCAAGATTTCCTTATGTTCCTCAAGCTTTTCAGGTGAACTGTACCAAAACCACAAGAAAGTGCACAAGTCCCCAGATTAATTGTATGTGATATTGAACAATTAACAGAAACCAACCATTTGCATTTTAATAACATTTTAACCATCTGGTAAATGAATCCATTAATCTTTATTAGCTGGGTATCAAACACTGGATTGTATAGTTCACTGATGTGTATAGGTAAAAAGAGGAATGTGAGTCATGTTTGAAACAATTTTTCCAGCAAAAACTACAAATAGTGAGTCAAGGTTGACTAACATGATATAAGATACCGATCTATACTCACACTAAGAAAAAAAGAAGAAGTTGATAGGTTTAAATAATACGATGGCTGTCACAAAACAGGTAGCTGGGTCATCAAAATGAAACTGATACTTGCATCTACCTCATGATATTAAGATTAAAAGAAAAAATAATGAAATTAAAATGTGGTTGTGCTCAGGAAGAAGGTCAGACTGCTACTGATTTCTCACATAGAGCAAATCAAAGCACAACAGATGAACAGCATGAAGTATATATATATTAGTGTGAGGAGATATTATTCTCTCCCATTGGGCTTGTTGCTGGGTTTGCATTCTCTTTTATGCATTGTAGTCACAGCTGCACAACCTGCAGCTAGTCATTAAATAACCTAGTTTAAGATAAGGCCTTTGTTTCTGCAGAGGGTAGATCTTGATGGTGTAACCTCTAAAGCTGCAATTTGATTATACCTGTGATTGCTTGCAGTGTTTGCATCTGTACTTCTTATTCTTTCATTGCTGCTTACCTCTCAATTAATTATCTGTCAGAGGAATTACAAGAGCATCAAATTGTTTTCAGCACCTCTGGACTACCCAAGGAAAGCAACTTTAGTCCCATTTCTTCCCTGATACTGAGAGGAAAACTGAATAAACGGAAAGCAACAGAAAACAACATATCCACACCTTTTTTCCTGAAAAGTTGTCAAGTCTCTTTGGTTCAGGACAATAATTAGTAAATGATCTCCCTCTATTTCAACTCACAAGCTTCTCCAGATGATTTGCCCCATCCTCCTCCCTCCTATTAAGGAGTGGGAGTGAAAGTGGTTGGGTCGGCATGTAGCAGCCAGTCAAGGTCAACTCACGACAAAAGCCTGACATTTAATTTACTTTATGAATAGCTTTTGAGTATCAAACTGGAATTTTCACGGAACAAGCTCTTAAACTCCACAAGTATCCTAACGGGTAGTGTCTTGCTGATAGTGTATTTTATGTGGATCTTGACAGGCTTGAGAGGTGGGCCTGTGTGAACCTCATAAATTGTGAGGTCCTGCAGCTGGGTCTGGACAGTCCCAAGCACAAATGCAGGCAGCGCAGAGAATGGATTGACAGCAGCCCTGAGGAGAAGGACTTGGTGTTGCTGTCAACAAGAAGCTCAGTATGACCCAGTAATGTGAACCTCCAGCCCAGAAAGCCAAACGTATTCTGAGCTGCATCAGAAGAACCATGACCAAAAGTCAGGGAGGTGATTCTGTCCTTCTCCTCCATTCTCAGGAGACCCCATCTGGAGTGCTGTGCTCAGCCCTGGAACCCCCAACATAAGGACTTGGACCTGTTGGATTGAGTGCAGAGGAGGGCTGAAAAGATGATCAGAGGGATGGAGCACCTCTCCTACAAAGACAGGCTGAGGGAGTTGGAATTGTTCAGCCTGGAGAAGAGAAGGCTCTGAGGAGACCTCACTGCAACCTTCCAGTACCTAAGGGGGGCCTACAAGGAAGCTGGAAAGGGACATTTTAGAAGGACATGTAGTGACATGACAAGGGGCAATGGTTTAAACTTGAAAGAGGGTAGGTTAGATTAGCTACATGGAAGAAATTTTTCACTGCAAGGGTCGTGATGCACTGGAACAGGTTGCCCAGCGAAGTTGCGGATGTCCTATCTTTGGAAGTGCTCAAGGCCACGTTGAATGGGGTTTTGAGCAAGCTAGTCTAGTGAATATGTCCCTGTCCATGTCAGGGGGTGGGAACCCGGTGTTATTTGAGGTCCCTTCCAACCCAAACCATTCTGTGATTCTATGAAGTTAAGATTTTTATTTTTTTAAATTATGGGCATCATTGTACAATGGTTTTGAATTTCATCTGCCTCTGTGCTTCTGAGTTGTATATCTTTTAAGGTCTTCTTGAAGTTTTTCACACCTGTTTCTCAATCTTGATACCCTGAATAACTCATATATCACTACTTTTTTGACATTGCTAGTCACTCAATATTTTCAGGTTATCTAGAAGTTATTTGATATAATACAGCACATGTCACAGGATATGCATCTGGGAAGGATCATAGTGACCTCCTCCACTAAAAGAAAGGGCTACTTGTTTCTAAGATTGGTTCCTCTCTTTTTACTGATTATTTTTCCCATTCAAGCAGTTTTGCAATTTTGTCATTATTGTCTATTATGCAGAAAGCTTATGCAGAATCTTGGGTACCTTAAGATTATTTAAGGAGTTTAAATTTCAAAAAATGAACCACATAATAAGATTTAAAACTAAAGTTTAACTTAAAAAATTCATGTGTTAGTAGTCTGTATATAGGAACACATAACATGAGAATAAAGCATAAATTATTTTTCCTGCAGGTTTTAACATAGTATCTTCATCTTTTTTTTTCTTTAAGGCGAAAGAATAGAAAAGTTAAAACTCCCTAAATCATTATTTTTCTTCCTTATGCTGGTTACTGCTCTCCCTTCCAAAACAGTAACTGCTAAATTTATATTTTAAAGTTTTGAGTCCTTTATGCCCAAAAGTCATAATTGTGGAACACATTATGCAAAACATTATGCCCTGGCCTAAAAGACTGAATACAAGGATGAATCCTGATATGCATTGTTACTTAAAAAATAGAGGCACCAGAAAACGCAATTTCCCTGAAGTTTTGGATTGAGGCAGAATTGGAAGATTCATCACTTTATAGAATCTCACCAATCACTGTCTTCTTGTTTACATATTTTTTCTTATAGAACTGAGTATCATAATTATATTGGCAATATTGGGTGTCATTTCAGTTTTGTAATGCAGTAGATAACCACAAATATTTGGAAGAGGAAGCAAGAAATAAAGTGAAAAGTGTAATTTCTTTTGTTATCAGATGATAATACCATGTTATGAGCACAACCTACCCAGGGCGAACTACTTTGAATATATTATTTTTAAAGGAAGCATAATGTCTTGCAACATGAAAACTATCAGGAAATCTGGAGTGGAATTGAAATACTTGCAAGTAGCTCATTTCAGTTTTCACAGATTATGCACAATTCAGTATTGTGAGGAATTTCTACGCAGGTGGAAATTTAATTTTACTCAGTGCATGCCATACTCCAGCGTCTTTTCTGACAGAATATTTCAGATTTTTATATTGTATTTATTGAATTAATTATACCGTTTTCTTGTGTAGCTTTATGGCATTATTAGTGAAAGGTCAGCGAGAATGATTCTGACACTGTCTTTTCAAACTACGAGAATGGATGCCATGGCGATTCATACCACCTGCTGGCCTGTGCCACTGGCCTGTGATGGAATCACAGTGAGATTGTTTTCATTGTTTATTATTCCTGCCGCACTTTTTCTTCATTCTGCTTCTCTCTCCTAGCTTCTTATATCTGTTCTCAGTAATGCTTAATTTGTTGCCCTGTTCCTCAGTAGCATACTGATTTTTCCATCCATCCATCTTGAATATGTCCAAAAGATGAGACATAAAATAAATGAGAAATTATGATGAAAGCACAGTTTCCAGAAAGGCTGACCTTTCCAAGAATAGTCATGGTCAATCAGAAAAAGTTTCAGCAGATGTGACTGTCCTCTAAAATATTTCTTTCCTTTCTGAAGCATTTTGTACTTGTAATTGCTTCAAAGGTACTTAAAATTCAAGCAGTCAAGAGATGGGATTCTGCCTCTTTCCAGTTCTGCACTGCATGTAAAAGAACCTGCCCTCAACAAGAAGCAGTTTAATACATTATGTATGAGAAAATGTAGCAAAGTAGAAATTAGCGTATATACCTGAAAATTAAAACACCTGGCCATTTTAATAAATAGGATTTTTCATGGCTCTACTGGGAAAAGACATATTAAACAAAATATATATTTAATACTGAAGTACAAATGCATTATATATAGTGGGAATATAGGATGATGGGTTTGTAACTATTTTCTTGGTGGAATACTGTGTGATCACATGGCTCTGTAGACAATCCTGCCACACTCAGGAGTCAAGAAATATTTTTTGAAGAGAAAAATTAGTTTCACACTTAACAGTGAGAGAACGTTTTCACAGGTAGAGGTTTTCTCATGGAAATTTGAAACTTTTGAGAGATTTAATACTGAAATAAGTGAGTATTTCAATATATTATAAAGGTAATGAAGTGTTTTAACAAGCCAGAAGGATAAAATATATTTAATTTATCATGTCTCTACAGTTCATTCCATCAATTATTTCTGAAGTTTTGTAAAAATATAAAATACATTTTCCACACATTTTTACAAGGTTTTTAATGCAGCTCACCTAAAAGCAAATAGGGAAAGGCAAATTTTTGAAAAACGTACAGGAATATTTCATTTAAGGATAGCTGCAAAATAAGAACAGTTCCAAAACAGGACATCTTACAACTAATGGATAAGAAACCTTCATGATGATACTTCCCCTGTAGAATCTCTGTGGCCATATTGTCAGTAGTGTGTGAAGGATTAGTATTTCTCATCAAATTATTTCCTGAAGTCTATAATTATTTGAAGCCCTGGTTACAAGCTCTTCAATAGAGATCAATTTTCTATAGTTATTAACTTACTTGTAGAAAGCAATTTGTAGTCCTAATTTTCAATTTTGGCATAAAATGTTATGTTGACTTTTTTCAAATTTTTTATTTTTAATCTGAATTTCCTAGTTTTCTGAATTTGTCTTCACAAACCTAAGTATTGTAGCAAAATATGTTAAAATCAAATAATTGCTGGGTATATTTAGTTTTGATTACAAAGAAGATATTTTTTTCAGGGACTTTACCTACTTTCCCCAAAACCATTAGGAAATACCTATAACAATGTATAACAAAAATATTGTTAAAATTATCACTCCATTTCAGGGTACATCAGTGGGTTTCCTTGGGAACATCTGGGCTTAGAAACATATCCATGTATCTAACTCTTCCTCAGGAAGCTTACACGTAGAGGTAACAATTTGGTAGTATTTGTCAAAAATGTCTTGAAAAATGCCCCATTTTTCCATTTCTTCCATGCACCCAAAACTCTCAGCAACATTTGAACTGATTTTGAGTGCCCTTTTAAATGTTTCTGGACTGAGAACAAATCTGGAACATATCACCTGGAAAAGTTTTGCATGATAATGAAGCAGTAGCTGAAAGAGTTTGATTAGGATAAAAGTTGAAATTCAACCATATTACATCCTTATTATCACTGACACTACTGAGATCTGCCTGAGAATATTCTTTAGAACTTAAGTGTACCTGCTAAATGTTACGTTCATTACAAACTGCCTATTACTAATTTAATTTGGCGGAGAACTGATTCCAGTTATGATACTAACAGCTGCGAATGTAAAACTAGAGAGATGACTATCTCCATTATAATTAAAATTCATAGGAGGTGGGTTAAGCTGTTCACATTTTCATTACATTGTTTTCCTATAGCAATCAGAATACTGTTAGTCTTGATGAAATTGTGATATAGTAAAGGGCCTTAAACTACCCCAGAATTTCACATTTTAAGGTGCTTACTAAAATATTACAAAATTGTTTATTTTATTTTTATTCCTTATACTTTTTGAGATAGTAAATCCAGTGAAAGTCAAAAGTTTCTTTGAATTGCCCAGTGTATGGGTGAAATTGGTCCTCCTAATAGTCATTGGTGGAGATATATAGATTGGTTTTTTGCACATTCCCTGCAGAGTTCAGAAGACTGTCAGGGTGCTTTATTCTATTTGCATTGATGGCTGTTTAATCCACTTAAATGTTGAAGAGGACTTATTTCAACACTGGTCATTTGTAAACAGACTGATTCATTAAGGTGGAATACATCAAGAGAAAGCTCTCTATTTCTTTTTGAAAGAGAAAAGAGCCCAGTTATGGCAAAATTATTGATTCCTTTCACACAAGGCAAAAGCATCTCGAGTCAGTTTCATCCGCACCAGCTGCAGTATTTTGATTTTAGCCATTCCTGTAACATTGCTCTCCTCATTTTCCCTTTTGCATTAAACTGTATAAATGGCCAGGGCTCAAATCACTGTGTCCCAGTCTATAATGCTAAACTGACTGTGCTCAGGATTGTTATCCAGTGCTGGTGTCATCTGGTGTGGAATGGCTGTCATCCATGCTGCTAAGCTCTCTGTTGGGAATGGTCCCTATCTATGACAGCTCTTGAGGCACAACCAGAAATGGTGTGAGAGAGTGTTCGCTTGTCCAGGATGAAATCATGACAGGGAGTGTTGTGACACTTTGAACATACACACACACAAAAAAAAGAAAAGAAAAGATTAAAAAAAAATTCTGTCTTTCTTAGCAGTGCTTCATTTAACCATATGGACATAGTAAAATAGAGCTGATGCTTATGACACTGAACTTTGCTGTCCCTTGATCACAGACTGAACCTTGCAGCCAAGAGTTTTCCTCTTTGTCATTAAGGTAAAAGTATCAAGTATCTAAGGAAATTCACTGCAGCTAGGACACCGCTGGTGGATACATTGAAAAAGAAATGTTGAACAGAGGAATACCTAGTCCTGAGAACAGGAAAAAAGCTCATTCACTGTTGTAGGTCTCTTTAGACATCATCTTCATCTTCTAATGATATCATCTTTATCTTCTAAAGACTGCCCCTTTCTTCCCATTCTTAAAACATGGAAGAAGCAAGAGTGAAAATGAGCTGCTCTTAAACCTCTATATCTCCTGTTTCATACTACAGCAAAACTTTATACTACCGCAGTGATTTCAGAGCCCTGTCCTAGCCTAAGGCAGATCAAAACGCGTTCTTGTCTTTTAATTAAGCACAGTAGCTGTCTGGTTCTAAACCAGAAATTTATGGGCACAATATTCCTGTTTAAACTGTGCAAAAAATAACCTGAAGTTCACTGAGCAGAAGCAGAAACCCCTCATGATTAAGATATTCACATACAGGGAAGAGGGAGGTCTTACACCTTGGTTACTTGTATTTTTTAAACTAAAAGATATAGGAACAGAACATTTTATGCATTGTAAAATTTTGAACTTATGGACACATGACATAGATTTTCAGGAAAATCCTTATTTAGTAGAGCATAATAAATCTCACTTTCACAACACACATGGATACAGGATGATATACTGTAACTACAGTAATGTTGCATTGGTTTCAGATGTTCATGCTCTGTTAATGAGAATTAAAGATATTCAGCGTGGGATGTCATTATGTTAACTACTGTTAAATTTCTATCCACCTGCTATTCTGGAAACCAAATGAGCTATTCCTCATGCGAGTTTAGTCTTCTTACCCAGAATATCTCTTGCCTGAGACCTCTTCCTCCGTAAGGGAAATGACAAGAGACTCACCTGACACAGAGCAGTTCCTGTTGTGTTTCTTACCCGAGCTGGTCAAAATAATCACCTGGCCACAAGTTAGAGAACTCTCAATTAAGCCATAATTTTTATTTTATCCTATTATGCTGGGAATTTATATGTAATGGCATTAAATCAGAATTATTGTTATATTAAATATCCAGCCAAGATCTTTATTTTAGAGAATAGGGGGACACTATTTTACAATATCTGATTAAACTCTCTCCAGGGCATCCTACTCAGGCCTCCAGCTAGGAATTTGCACCAATGACAACTATGAAGTTAATTTTCTTTAACCTTTCCTACTTTGTCCTTAGTACTACACTTGTCACCTTATTTTTGTTAGAATTAAAGAACCAGTTGTTAGAGACAGAGTGAACAAGTAACGTCAGGCTACACAACGACTGTCTGATGGTACAGATCATTGAAAAATATATTATGAAATGTTACTAATAAAATAATAATCAGCTTCCACACTTCATAGTTACTACAGTATTATACATCAACTGCATGAAGAATTATCAGATCCAAACAAAAAATCAGCAGTTCTCCAATTCTAGTCCGTTCATCTGTTCCTCAAGGCAGCTTCTTTATCCTTTTCTTTATCTTTATTTGCTTCATTTCTTGAGCCAAAGCAATCAAGGTTATGAATTTGACATGCACGCGGCCCAACGCGTTTTCTCAAGGTTGCTTGTATTATTTATGTGGAGTGACTCAAGTTTCCAAAAGTGCATAATGCTTCTCCTACTGACACAAGTCTTTCTTAGTTACACGTTCCTTATGTCCAGGGTGTCTCTCATAATATAACAGTCTGTGAAGTTTCCATGCTTTCCAAGTTTTACATGTGTCACAGTTGCTAAAATGATTTGTACAAAGCTTTTTTTATAAAGTTGCTCTGTAATTTTATTGTGTCTAGCTGAGATGGAGTTTGTTTTCCCATTGCAGCTCTCCCCATGCTGTGCTTTGTATTGGTACCTGGAAAGATTTTGACAAACGCCGGTGTTTTGGCTACTGCTGAGAAGCACTGCTGTTGGAGACACCATCTGTGCTGTCTCCAACATTCGCCCTGTCAAGGGATGAGAGTGGGCAAGATCCTGGGAGAGGACACATCCAGGTCAGCTGACCCAAATTAACCAAAGGGATATTCCATACCATATGATGTCAGCCCAGATATAAGAACTGAGGAAAGGAGGAGCAAGGGGGAGGGCATTTGTTATTTACAATATTTCCTTTCTGGAGCAACTGTGCTGATGTCCTGCTTCCCAAGAAGAGGCTGAACATCGCTTGCTGATGGGAAGTAGAGAATAAATCTTTCTTTTTTTCTCATTGCTTATGCAAACTTTCACTTTTACTTTGATAAACTGCCTTATCTCAGCCTACGAGCTGTTTTTCATCTTTTTTTCTCTTTCCTGTCTCACTGAGAAGGGGACTGGTAGAGTGGCTTGGTGGGCACCTGGTGTCCAGCCAAGGCCAGCTCACCACAGTAACATACAATAACTCAGCAAATCTTACAAGGTGTACAGGTGAATTCTTAGAAAACACTTCGAAAATGTACTTTGTGTGTTTGAAGACAATGCTTAAATTTCTGACTCTGTCTTGAGATTTAGTGATTAATGGCAAAACACTATTCTCAGAAAGTTTTACTGAGATCTCTGAAAATAATAATAAACTCCACCCTCCCATCATCCACCCCAAAAAATCCCCCACAAATTCAGACCAGGATGTAAAGGTCTGGAACCTAACATCAAACCCTGAGATTAGCTCAGTTGGTTAGAGTATGGTGATAATAGCATCAAGGTTGTGGATGCAATCCTGTGTGGACCATTCACTTAAATGTTGGACTTGATAATTCCTGTGGGTCCCTTTCCACTCAGAATATTCTGTGATTTGTGATCTGGGATGAACTCCAATAGCAGAAGAAGAATTAATAAAATAACATACACTGTGGCTATACTGAATGCAAAATTTTCAGAATCAGACCCTTAGATTAGCTAGAAACTTTATTCACAGATTTATAGATCTAGACACCAGAAGGATACAGTTATTTTCATGGACTTTGATCTTCTGTAGCTACAGAATGACAACTCCTGGCTTGTACAAGGAGGGTAAATCTTTCTTTTATCAATTGGAGAACAATATTGAATTCAATAACTTGTGGTTATGGAACCTCATATCTTAATGCAATATAAATAATTTTGATTCTGGCAAGATTTCATATGGTTTGTTTAATGCAGAGTGTTTTACAAGGGAAGGTATCTTTTTGTGTCTTTTGACTTTAGCTCTTACAAGTGCATAAACTGTATTTGCATTGTCGTAATACATTAATTCACTTAATTAACACTTTTGTAAGTCAAATGGCTTTGAAATTACTTCAGATAATGAAGGACAGATTTTGCATATGGTGGACAACTTTTTCATTTAATGTTAACGTCAGAGAACTAAAAACTTTTCTGTTGCACAAACTGCTATAATTGATGCTTTCACCAGAAATTAACGTGATCTTGTTGCTATATAAAAATATATATTTCTATGATGAGGATATATTCTTCTGCTATTTCTATCAATATAATGTAAGCTCTTATGAGGTGATTCCCTAGAAGATCAATTAAAATTCTGTTTTCACCAAGAGATTATTCTTTATCTAATTCTGTAGAGTTTTTAATAAATTACTGTCAGTCTAATATAACAGTTATTTTGCTTGATCTCTGTTAATGAACCCAAATAAAGAACTAATCTTCAGAACTATATGAGTAGCACAAACACAATCACATAAAAATGAGGCAAAGAAAATACATTATGAATTATTAAAATATCAGTCTTTTCCTAATTTTAAGTCTATTGCTATTAAGTATGGTACCATACGAGAGAACTTGGGTCCTCAAGAATAAGTGTTTAATGGGCTGAATGGTAATATTGTCCCCTTTTACAGATAGACTTATAAAGAAAATTCAACGGATAGGTTACAAATACTTGGTACATTATAGTTCATGTCAGGAAGAAAAAAAATCTACTCTATGTGGTAAAATGCAGTAGACTTAGTTTTATTCAGAGGCTAATGGAACTGCTTTAGGCAAGTAAATAAGCAGGGAGGATGTAAATATGCAAAATGACCAGCAGAAACCCTAGGACAATGCTATCATCTGTATTAAGAACTCAACTACAGTAAGAAGGCAGGGTAGGGTAGACTTGGGGGCACACATTGATCGCAGAAATCTACTGTGTTCTGGCTACCATGCACCTGTGTACTCGTAACTATTTCTTACTGGCAAAAAATGTGTGCAAACATTTCATAGGTAACTGAACCCTCTAAGACCATATTTACAGCTCAGACTGCAATGTCATTCAGCGATACTCAATCTAGTTTTGAATGAGCTGGCTCAATCACAGGAAACATTGGAGCCTGAATGACAAAAGAGCATTGCACTGTTTCATGGACAGGAAACAGCACTAGTCTGTGAACACCATGCTGGGAAGTACATTTCTCTTGCCATGAGGCAGGCGTAGCCTTTGCACACCGAAAGAGTGTACAGTGGGCTCTTGGGAGCAATAGTGAATTAATTCACACTCTGTTCATCTGTTCCTAAATTCCTGTGTGGGTAAATCCTAAAATTACTGAGTAGGTACGAGTCTCCTGTTAAAAGTGAAAAGTCCAAGGTTCTTAAAATCTTTGACATTCTCAGACAAAAAAAAAAAGAAATTGATAAAGAAACTGAATAGGAACTGTCTTTGCTTTTCCATAGTTATTTTGTGAGAGGCATGGTGATAGAGCTCCTTTAGGGACTTTATATGGAAGTAAGATATCGCAGAAGTTTTGTGGAGAAAAGGCTAAAGCATAATAAATTTGGTTCAAGCAAACACCCAACAAGTCTGTACTTGATGAAATAGGCCAAAGGTCAAACCATAAAGTCTAGTCTGGATCAGGGAAGCATTAGATGGGATTTAGATACAGTGGCAATGCAGCTTTTTCCTGTTCAAGAAATGAGCTAGTACATCTTTTTTTCCTTTCATAAGAAGGAGAGAAATGAAAGGAGTTTTTGTGTTCAAAATCTCATCCTGTTGTTTTGGTTTTTTTGTTTTCTTTTCTTATGTTTTGGAGTTTTTCTTTTTTCACTTCATCGGTCCTTGTTTCCAACAGATGTTTGTTGGGTCCTTCTCACTACCAGCAGAAATTCCAGAACATTTGCAGCCAATTATTCTCACAATTCAGTGAGAACACTGGAATTTTCAACATCTGGTGTCCATACTCCTGCTATATATCCCATACGATATATACTTTTTTTTTCAACATTAGCTGAAGTTGGTGACCCTCTGGAAGGCCTGCATTCTTTTACTTTTCCCTGCTCTTTATTTGAAAACTTGACTGTTCTGCTTAAGTGTAATAACTTTTCCCTCAGTCCATTTGCAAGACCCCAACCTTGTTATCCTTATTTTACTTGCTCAGTGCTGAAAGTGGCTTTTTTGGCTTTAACTCAGGAGGATGTAGCTGTAAAAGCAAATTTTAATTAGGAGACACTATTCCCTGCTGATTAAATAGTTTCAGCATTCCTGAAAGATCTATGATTTTTGTTCTTATGATTGATACTACTTCTAACATGTAACAAAAATCTCATTTTCACCCTAAAAAAAATATCAATTCCATATAATTTTGCATACTTTGTTTCAAGCTTCAGATAATTTTGCATTCTAATAGTCCTTGATAGTGTTTGTGTCCTCTGGGGCTGCCATTGCTAGCAATCATAATAAACATTCCCTGAAAGATGGAATGCATTATTTCCCTGGTACTGTGTGAGCCAATAAGTCACTTGAAACATCAACAAAAACTACAAAACATCATACCTTAACATCTGAGCTGTATTGACAGAAATGCAGTTAGTACATTGGAAGAAGTTTTAAAGGCCTTTTTGGCACTTTTTAGAATGTTTCCGGAATACTGTATCTGGTTTCAGGAAAAGAAAAATGTTAATAAACTGGAGGAACCTGCGATTTAGTGGAGGGCTGAAGCACTGTTCAACTTGGAGAAGAGATGGCTTCGGAGGCATATATTGAAAGAAACAATCTAAGCTCTCTACTGTAGTGCATTTTCAGGAGAAAATGTGAGACTACATTCTTACATTTAAAGCAGTAGGTTCAGACTGGGCATAATAACAGATTGGATATATTTTCCTGAGGCTGGACTGGCTATTTTGGGACTTCTGGAGAATGCTGCACTTAAGACCTTCTGGGTTCCCTTGTCTCCTTTGCTCTTCAGAGCTGTTCCTGTTTGATTCCAACTCCCTGCTCCCTGAACAAGCCTCAGGCTGTTTCCTTGATGCCTGAGGTTTAGGATCTGCTACTTTATTCCTTCTTTGCCCTTGGGATCTTCATATCAATTCTTCATGCTCACTATGGCCAAGGCTGCTACGCATTGCTGCATCCTCACTGTATCATTATTTAGCTTTAAACTGGAGCTCATCATTGTTGATGAACTTTGTGCCTTTAAAATTTGTACTTATAATGGAAGGAATAATCTGTAGAGTATCTTCTGCACAACTTAACATTAACATTGTATTGAGGAATGTTTATTCATTTGTAGAAAATAGAACAAAGTAAGAAGGCAACTGGAATCTAGATATACACTTGTGGGTTTATTACTGTTTTTCTGGTGGTGCATTTTTTGTAATTGGTTTTGTGGTTTGTTGGTTTTTTTTTTTTTAATTGATGGAGAATACTGGGTGAATATTTCTAGTAACTGATGCAAATTTCTCCATTTTTGCCAGCTATTAAAGCAATGCAGTAGTAAGGCTCAGAACTGTGCCTGTGCCCTGCAAATGCTTCAGATCTCCAGTTTCTACAGTCCTGTATCATCCTTAACTTGTGTGATCTGGCTCTCAAATAAATTGGTGTGCATGTCATGTACAGCATGCTTGACATTGTTAATGATACATGGGAAGGCCATTTAAAAAGATAAGCATTAACTTTTAAATAGACTCACAAATGGTTCAGGTTCATCCCCCACTCCAATTTTATTAATGTGTCAAAGCAGAAAACAATCTCCCACATAAATCAGTCAGTCACAGAATCATAGAATATTAAGGGGTTGGAATGGACCTTGAAGATCATCTAGTCCCAACCCCCACTGCAATGACTGAGATGTTCATTATGAATCATTCTCTTTCCTGTTATACAAAATTATCACCATAAAATTAGCAAAATAGAAAGGTTTGGGAAATCATTCATTATAATGAAAATAATGGGATCAGAGAACAGTATGTAACTGAATCAGCTTCATGATAACTTGAAGACTGGTAAAAATGAACCAGTTCAACACTTCTCAGCAACATAGACAAATTGAGGGCAAAGTTAAATTTCTTCTGTAAGTGTTAGCTTATACTGAGCTGTAATAGATTCTCTCTTATATATTTAAGATAACTGTTGTGGGTTGAAGAATTGTATATCACTAATTTCCTACAGGAAAGAAAACTTTTGCTATTCAATTGCAGAATTTATTACAAATTCACATGAAATACCCAGCTGATATAGGTTCTTTTGTGGTACCAAAACATTTGAACACTCCTGACAATAGTTACTCCTTCAAAATTCTGGAAATAAATCAAAGCTATTCTCATTTTACAAGGAAGGTTCTGACTGACAGAGAAGTAAAGGGACTTACCACAGTTTTTATTAATAGGCCACGGATGAACAATCAGATTAACTGAGTTTGCTAGGGAATAGCAGCACTCAACAGAGAAAAAGAACAGTTCTTTGAATCACGAAAGAGTCCTTTGCAATATAAGATGCCATGTTGCAGTAATTTTGTAGGTATATTGTAGGGATATTGGCCTATATTTTCTGCATTTTGCTAACATTACTGATTGCCACATTCTGCTACTGTACATACCCACGCAGTGGTTCAACTAAATATTTGCCTATTATAGGAGTGCATTAAGCTAGCATAAAGGAATTGCACTGTTTTTAGTTGTAATGTTCCCCACAAGCAAATCTTGGAGCATGAAAGAATATTTCTTTTGTGTGAAAACACTCTTACACATTCGCCAGCTTGCTCTGAGTGCACTTCTGCACTTCTGGACCAGCATAACTAAATCCTTCACTGAGAACAGCCTATGTGAAAATATTCTGTGTAAATTGCCCTTTTCCATGGTGAATCCTTTGAGAACAGATGCTAAGTTATTCATCCGTGGGAAGCACTTTTCCCTCCAAGGTATTTCCTGATGATTTATGCATATTTGCCAGGATAATGCCACCTGCTTTCTTTGTATCCAGAGGGTATATATGAGTAGACAGACCCCTAACTCTTTCCTCCACTACAACCAGAATATCTATAAGTATTTAGTACTACTTTTGTATCTATGTCCTTCCTTAAAGTTGCCACAGATGATCCAGAACAAGTCAGCTTCATACTCAGGGAAGGATTCATGGAACTGAATGTGAAGTAGTCCATTTATGCACAGGTCTCTGTGTTTTGCCTTGGTATGGCCAAAGGTAATAAATAAGGTAATTTTAAATTGTTTTCACATCATGGAGGCAAAGGGAATAAAGTAGCTACTGTTCAATAGAAGTTCCCAATTTCTATATGATGTTTTTAATTGCAGAATAGGATGTGAAAAACTGTGTAGGAATGAGGTAGGTCAAAATTAAAGTATCGTGTAGAGAGTCATCATTAGAACAGACAGCATGATTTTGTTTTCACTTTGGAGTTTTTTTCAGGAGGGAAGAGTGGAAGAATGGTTCCCAGAGAATAGCAGGACTGCCACCTATGGATTGTGTGCTGTTAGACTGGAATGCAAATATATTTCCATTGATGATACCTATGTGTTTTCATTCCAATACTAAGAAGTTACATGAATTTTCTGAGTTTCATTTTCCATTTCTATCATCCAAACAAGTGTTGTTCAAGAAAGCAAATGGCTATGGGGTACTGGGGTTTTACAGTTTTCTTCTAAGTTAGGCAACTTTAATCTTTCAGTTGGGAAGGGAAAAATCAGGGGGTTTAGGCTAATTACACATCATTAAAGGAATAAAGTAGCATAGAGGAAATTTCCAGAGAGCTAATAATGTAATATTTGAATTTTAGACTATTCAGTGATTTTAAGCAGGATCAAATATCTATCAAACAACATAATAGATATATGACCACATATGACAAGAAGTAATTTAAGCTTGTTTTGTGTATCAATATAAGTGTTTTCCAGTGCATAGGAATGTAGATTCTGCTTCTGTTGGCTTTGAACCCTCTGTTCATAAGTGTCCTGAGAGTCTCTTTTCTTTGACAGACTCTATACTGACAGAGTTTGCATTAGTGTCATGTTATATATTCTCTATTTTTAATGTTAACTTTCTGGAGGCTGGGAAGCGAAGTCAGAAAAAAAGATTTGGGAGGGTGACTGCTAATGAATACATTGTAAAGACAATCTCTGCTATGTCAGAAATCTCTTAGTTTACCTCTAACATCTCACATGTACTTTGCTTCCATGGGTTAGTCAAACAAATTTAGCTGCAGTTCTAACTTTGAAAAAACAGTTGTGAGTTATTTCTTATTACTGTTTCCATACTGTGTTCTACTTTATAATGTTAGAATATGAAAATATCCCTCTAATAATATTACCTGTAGCAATACTAAAATATTTTGTCTTTAGCTAGGAAAATCAGTATTTTTGTAAATATTTCATAGCAGGGAGGGGAGAATAATCCAAATGCAAGTTGGAATCATCCATCACTGGATTCAGCTCTAGTTATCTGTAGAAGCTGGCTCTCTTATCTGTGAACTTTAAAGAAATAAAGATTTTAAGCAAACTGCTTCTTGAAATCTAATCAGTTTCCAAAGGAGCTTTCCAAATTTCAGTTGTGTCCTCCATTTTATTCATGCTAATTTAACTGTGGAAACAGACTATGTCAGAGAGAACATAAGGACATAGGCCCTTCTCCTATTACTTCTGCTGCTCATTTATTATTTCATTCACAAGGTTATTTCCCCTGCTTCCTGTGCTGTGGTTTTGTTCAACTGCTATTCCCGGTTTTAAGTCCCTGAGAAGTGCAAGTGCCAGAACTTTTGAAAATCAAGTGGTTTACTCCTCTTTTGAGGAGCACAGTATCTACCAAAAGAGTCTCAGAGACTAGCTGCATATTTGTGAAATCAAACATCACTCCATATTTGAAGATAATTGGAGCTTATATCAGTGAATATTATCTCATTAGATGGCTGCTTTACAATAGGTAAGTGCCTCCACAAACAACAGAAATGTCAGATGAGGGGAAAAAGGTGTAGAATTTTCTTTAAAGGCAACTGGTCATTGAGATTCACTATGACTGGACAAACTAGTCAACATCCTTTAACCTTTTCCACTTAACTTGAGATTAAGGCACCGAACAAATACTGTTGCTATATTTGCAGTTATTTTCAAAGCAGAATATTTTACCTTCTCTTGGATCTTGGTGTTATTCAAAAGTGAGAAAGCAAAGCACAGGAAATAAACAGTGTTTTCCCTTTATATCTTAATGTTATAATATGTAACATTGGTTCTTTTTTAACATGTACTGTTAAAGAATTTAAACAAGGGAAAATACCTCAGTGACTACGGGGGTAGAAATTGCACTTCATCAAATACTTTCTCATGGATTTAGGGTATCTCTCACATTCTTGTCATTTCAGCCTCTTCAGCTGGTAGCGAAATGATATGTCTGGAGAGATGGAGTGGTTAAATATATTTGTTTCTAATCTTTTCTATAATTATTACATTTTAAATATGAAAGCAGAGGAAGAAAAAAAGAAAATTGAAAGCTACCTTGTGTTTCTGTTGTCTTCAACATGAAGGTTTATATCCCTTTTTCCCCCAATCTGATTTGTTTCCCACACAGAGGAAAAGCTATTAAAAAGCTGGAGATGTACTAATGTTTTTTACTGAAATAAGTTTGTATGGTACATTTGGCAAATGTATTCAAATTTTCCATTCCCTATGTAACATCCTGTTGTGTTTATCTTGTTTCTAACTAACACTTAATAATGTTCATTTTTTTTTCTGAAAGTAGAGAGGAAATTGTAGGAGAGGTAAATTAAGAAACGTGATTGCTATTTATAATTTCATGTTGTTTAAGCATGAGCTAATTAGATCTTACAGTGTTTAATCCATCCATAAATGCAAGAACATTCACTGTTGATTAATTGCATCTCATAAACTTTCAGTTGCTGCACATTTGATTTAAAATGTCAAGGAACAGAGTAAACATTTGTAAGTTTTCTTTTTTTGAACATGTATACAATCCTTCTATAGAAGCAGCAAGAAGTTCCCTCCCATAGATAAAAAGGTTACATTAAATATGTTTAGAAATAATTTGGAATATTATTCTACTCCTATCCTCTTTAATTAGCACACTGAAAGACTACTACATTTGAAATGTTTTCCAGCTGTGTGATCAACAAAATACTGACTAATGCTAGTCTTCTTTTTATATTTTAATGAAGTTTTAGAGTGAGAATGGTACTAGACTACATACATGAACATTTCTTCTTTCACTTTAGGACAGCACATGAAATTGCTCAGACAGTGTTTCCCATTGGGGAGGGCTGTTGGAAATATTATCCTTTGTGAAAATCTTCAGGAATGGTAGAACAGTGACTTACGTATATATTCATTTCTTAGACAAACTATGTCTCCCAAGATAATGGACTTTACTGCAGGAAAGCTGTAAAATCTGAATTTAGCTGAGATGACTGAAGGTACATTGAGTAGTGGGCATAAGGCACAGGAATGACTTACCGATTTTTAACAAACTGTACTCAATATCAAAGCTGCTTGCTTATAAGAGAAAAGTTCATTTGGTTTTGTGAAGGGTTTCTGTTTGTTTTTGAGTTAGTATGCAGTGTTTGTGAACATTTTAAATTCAGATCTGCTAATAAAGTTATAAGGTTTATGCCCCAGTTATAAGTGATGCCTAGTACCCCACCTCTCCATTTCCCTTGTTCTGATGAAAAAAACCACTATCCTTCTGAGAGTGCTATGCATGAATGAATTACAATTCAGAGATAAAACTATAGTGATGAAAATCCCTCTGTGACTCTGCTTTCCCTTACATACATTCAATCAAAAAAATAGTGTTTCTAGAATCTGTAGGTATTGTCATAGAGTCTGGAGTTATGGTCATAAAGAATGCAGAAGCTGAGGCACTCCTCCTCATCACAATATTAAAATGTGAGAAACATAATGTTAGATGTCTGATTATTTATTTGTTAATGTTTTATTCTATCAAACATGAAAATATTTTTTACTCTCAAATAGTTTTTTTACATTGCTTTCAGAGATTAAAACTTCAGGGAAAAACGTTATTGGTGAGCTAAAATTGAATTTACAGAAATAGTAAATTTAATTATCTGGAAGTATGCATTTTCTTGGAAGAATGTATGAAGAACTATTGGGATTTTCACTGATTTATATGCACACTTGCAATGAAAGTTTCAAGAAAATTAGATATTAAGCCAAATT
Source organism: Atrichornis clamosus (assembly GCA_013400975.1). NCBI lineage: Eukaryota > Metazoa > Chordata > Aves > Passeriformes > Menuridae > Atrichornis > Atrichornis clamosus. The sequence continues at coordinate 18,119 of WBMZ01012056.1, read as the reverse complement.
AATCATAGAATCAAAAAATTACTTGGGTTGGAAGGGACCTTAAAGACCACCTAGTTCCAACTCCCTGCCTTGGGCAGGGACGCCTTTCACTAGACCAGATAGTTCAAAGTTACATCCAACCTGGCCTGGAACACTTCCAGGGATTAGGCACCCACAACCTCTCTTGGCAGCCTGTTCCAGTGCCTCATCACCCTTACACTGAAGAATTTCTTTCTAATATCCAATCTAAATCTGTCCTCTTATGATTTGAGTCCATTTACCACAGTCCTATCATTACATGTCCTTGTGAAAAATCTCTCTCCAGCCTTCCTGCAGGCCCCCTTTAGGAACTGGAAGGCCTTAATAAGGTAATTCCCCAGAGCCTTCTCTTCTCCAGGCTGACAACTCCAACTCTCCCAGCCTGTCCTCATAGGAGAGATGCTCCAACACTTTGATCATCTTTGTCCGCTCATCAGGACCCACTCCAACAGGCCCACATCCTTCCTGTGTTGGGGTCCCCAGAGCAGGACACCTTATTCCAGGTGGGGTCTCATGAGACCAGAGTAGAGTTGGGAGAATCACTTCCTTCAATCTGCTGGTCACACCCAGCCTGCCTTTATGTTTGGGATTGACGCAGTCCAGGTGCAGGATCTCACACCCAGTCTTGTAGAACTTCATGAGGTTCATATGGGTCTACTCCTCCAGTCTGTCAAGGTCCCTCTAGATGAAACGGGAACATCTGAAATCTCCCATGTTCTCAAAAGACAGAACAGATGTCAAAATATCTGGCATGTTATAGCTGTATTTTGCAGTATAAGAGATAATATGGGCATAAGCACTTGTCTCTACATTCAGTCTGAAGTCCAGGACGTGGTCTCCAGATAGACATTTCATATTTGTGCTACCTGTTTTACTGCCTAGTTTTCATGAAAGTTTTGTAAAGAGGGAGGTAGATGTTGACTAGCTTTTCCTCCTGTTTATGGTCATTGACAAGAGAAGCTCTACAAAGCCATCTCTGTTAGTGTTAGTTTAGTTAATAGACAAAATTTGGTCATACAATAATGTGTTTGGACAGAAAACAAATATTTGTGGAAGATACTGTTGTTTTCTGGGTTTTAAGTTGGAATAAAATGCATGTAATGAGTAGAAAGAAGAAGGAAACTGTGTGTATAAAAGAGAAGAATATGCTTTTACTTCTGTTATGAACTCATTACCTGTGCAAAGTGTTTGATGGGTAATGCAGAAAAATAACTTTCCAATGTGTAAGTTGTTGTCAAATTGTGTACCATCACTATAAAATAATTTATTTTGAGCTAGCATTTTTATTTTCTAAGTAAATGGCAGAAATACTTTAAGAGAGTAAATGACAAATAGTGTAAGAATACATCCTGGATAGGTTTCAGCTTTCAATGTGAATACTCATCTAGGAGAATTAAATCCTATTCATGCAAACCTATAGAACAGATAATCAGAGTGAGTAGAAGTACATCTGTTTGAGAAAATCTTCATGAACATTGATGAGTATATGTGGAAGTTTCAGACTAACCAACCCCTTAGGTGCAGAATGGCATAAGAAATATCACAAAACTAATGATGTCTGGCAAAGTATGATGTATAAATTGGCAGTGCTGCTTTTCCTTAAATATATTGCTACATCAAGAATTTTATGCAGTAAAACATCCTTTTCTGAAACTCTGAGTAAGAGATTTTAAATCTGCAACTGAACATAAACATTTCCTTGAAGACTGCAAAAATCTTATTGATGTTTAGATCTATTCATGTTGAAAAGAAATGAGGAGGGAGTATGAGAAACATCATTTAACTCTGTTTTGCTGTTTGAAGTGTTATCTTTCTTAAATGATGCAGAGTGGTGAAGACAAAAAAAAGTCAGCGTCAGCCGTGTGTCATCATGGTAAAAACTACTGGGAAAGGTGTCTCTGCCTTTCCCTGAGAGTAACCGAGCAGACTCTGCTCAGAGCCAGAGAAATGAACAAACAGACCAATGTGGAGCTGGCAGAAGGAGTTAGGGAAATGGTTTTGCAGCAAGAAACACATTGTCTATGGTAACCAGAGGGAGTGTGCTGCAAGCAGAGGGGACTGGATGAAAAACCCACCCAGTTTTTTTACATAGTCATCACAGGGTAGACTTATTTTTCAGGTTTTTTATTCAGTCTTTCTCACTCTCATTAGATTTTGATAGTCTCAGTCTTAGCTGTTTAATTACTTGCTCTGGAAATCCATTATCTTTGAAAATTATTTCACTCTAAATCCCATTACTTGTAGAGTGAACTGAAAGCTTTTAAAAGAAAGGCTGGGGCACTTGCCTCAGGCCCTGAAGCTGTGACGCTGTACTGCTAGGTTTGTTAGTCAAATCATCCAGAATGGTTTGGAGCAAGTTAGTGAGAATCTCAAAAACAACAGAGTAATATTTTTATTTATGTTGCTATTTGCAAACATATATTAAAGAATTCTTCAATGTTTATCACTGACAACAGTAAGCACTTTAGAAAAGTAGAAGAAAGGGTAGCATCATCTCCAGCTTGGGCAGAAGCTTCAGGGAGAAGTGCAGAAAATCCTTCTTCTTTGACCCTTCATAAAAAAAATGATTTTCATAACTCTACTTTTTCCTGTCTAATCAGTATTTCCATTCATGCAGTGGGGTTTTGTTTTTGTTTTCTTTTTTTTTTGTTAACTGGCTTATTTGTTTCATCTGGCTTCTGTTAAGAAATATTATTTTTAATCATAATTTTTCTTATTTCTGTTTTCATGTTATGAAATTCTGGGCTTGTTATTCTTTGTGGCTAGCTCTTACATTTACAAGAAGTTGGATCATAATGTCTAAGTTGTCTTCAGTAATGTTGAAAAATATTTTCTGACACTTGTTTGTTTAAAAAGTTATTATAGTATGTGTCCAGTTGTTGAAAACAATGAAGAAGTAGCTAAGCAAATAATAAGGTATTGAACCCCACAGTGTTTTCTTTGAAACCAATCTAGATTTTTTACCATCTCGGCTGATGGTAAATTAGATTTGATAAAATCAAATTTCCACTTTCTCAAACTAGATTTGAGAGAAACATCAGCAATTTCCCTCACACATTTTTGATTTGCTAGGACTTGCTGTCATTTCCAGCAGTAAGGGTACTTTATGTTACTGTCTGCACTAACAGGAGCTTTTCTAAAATTGCATTTCTCTTGAATTCCAGGATTGCTTCATTTCTTCTAAAAATTTCAAGGTGATATTGTATGTAGGAAGTCAATATGCCCTTTAACATGTTTTTCTTCCCTCTGTTGGCTGTCTGTATAAAGAGCTAAGGACATTTAATGGGCAGCCTTTCCTTCTTCTGGCTACATCAGTGGTCACTGCAGTCTACACTCGCTCTCACGGAGGGTTGAGCCATTAGAGGTGCTGCTGTTTACCAAACTTAGGCATCTTGCTAGTGGGCTTTTAAGGCTTAATCATAGACTTCTAGTCCTCAGACTATTTAATGCCTTTGGTCATTTCTACAACTGGAGAAGCTGAATGCTGGATAAAACTGACCTCTGGATACCCAGGAATGGTTCTTTGCCAAATAAACACCCTGTGTCATGTAATTACTCTTTAAGGAGTTTTGGGTAGATATCTGTCTCAAAATTAAAAAAAAAAACAAAACAACAAAACCCCCCAAAACCCCAAAAGTTACACAAATAACATAAAGTTTGGTTAATGATCAAATTTTGAACTTTGCCAAAGTTTTTTTTTTTAAGTTCACTAGAAGAGAAAGTTAAATATAATTGAACATGCAGCAGTATTAAAATACAATGTATTAAAGCTCTGAGCTCTATGAGGTCTAGTTAAGCATTACCTGTTTTGTTGTGGATTTTTCTCTGATAGAAACAGCTGAAGCTCAGCCCTGACAGAAAGAAAACAGGATGAATACAAAGGTGAGTTCTGTTCACTGCCACAGCATGAGTTAATGTTTTAAAGTAACTGATTTTAAAGTAACTGATAATACAATGAAGAAATCAGTAGAATGCACTTCATGTTTACAAGGTACCTGTTGTCCCATTTTTAACTCTGATTTTGTTCAGATATATTTTCTATCTGTAACTTGTCCCTATGTAAATGTAAGGTTTAGCTTTTGTTGTGCTTTTGTATTAGACCTTATCAACATTAAATTTCAGAAACGCTGTGACATTATAGTTTGAGCTTAAACTCTTTAGGATGGCTGCAGTTTTACTGATAATGACGCCTTTAATAGATGCATGGAGATACTACTAGGAAGATATACCAGGTGTGCAGAGGAGATCTGTACTTCTTTGACTACATCTGAGATAGGAAAATTGGGCATAAGTCAACTGCTTTTTATACAATAGATAATTTTTATGTATTAGCAAAACATAGGTTTTCCATTTTAGTTTTCCTCAGATAATTTTCTAGTGCGACAGCAATCTGCTGCCTTACTCATAGGTCTTTTCAACATATCTGAAATACAGTAAAGCCTTAAAGGATAGGCTAAAATAGTAGCCTGTAATTTACAAGCCTGTACAAATACAATGTGTGCAAAGAAGTGAGAATCTCTTCTACTAAGTAAAGATTTAGTAGTATGGACTTAAAAGTTGCAAGGCTCCACTGGGCCTGGCATCTCAGCCAGCTTGCTTCATGTTACTTGGATGTTTCTCTTCAAGGACCTGTTGTTGATCAGAGTGTCTTATGCTGAAGTATTATTGAAAAAAACTGTGTCACAGTGTGACACAGACATAGTGCAAGAAATTGTATCAAAAGCAAGTAGCTAAATTTATTAAGAAATATCACTGTTTTACCATTACTATATAAGGTCCAGTCCTGCTTCACCTTATGTCTGAGCCTCACTTGGAAATTCTGCTGCTTCTTTCAGAATAAACTTAGTAGGCACTGTGCATTAAGTATTATTTCATATAATTTTTCTTCCCAGTTAACGACCTAGACCACATGACTAGCCTAGACACAAAATACCTTTTCTCAACTGTACCTCTCACGTGCTGTCTGAGTTTGAACATTTTACTTTTTCCCTCCCATCACATTTATGGAAAGCAATATTACTTTCCTGTATTATTATTACTATTTTCCTTTATAAAATGTTTCACCACATCTTAGTGAAATTTACTAGGATCACTGAAAAGTATGTGAAGATCCAGGTATTTATACGGGTTTATAAATATCAAAAGAGAATTTTGGTTCAATTTGTATTGTGGGGTCCAAGACACATACTAAAAATGTTGCATAGTAAAACATGGGGTTTACCCTATACTGGTGCAAAATTACAAAGAATTTTTAGTTAGGTTTATTTTGAGGGGGAGGTTGTTTGTTTGTATTATAGGCCACTAAGAAAGTTTTAAAGGATTTTATTGCATTAACTTCTATTACCTTTAAAAAAAAATCATCAGTTAATTTACATACTGATTAAACATCTTCCATGCCTTTCTAAATTATTCTTAATTACAAAGGCTGTTTCCATAGTTACAATTTATATCTTAATTTCATAGTAAATTTCTTTCCAGTTGTTCAGCTCATTCCACTTATCTACCTTATTTGTTATTTGAACTACACATAAACTTCAGGGTCGCTTATCTCTCACAGCTTTTGGGAAGAAAAAACTGTATTAAGGCAGAGATAAAAGCGTTTAGTATGCAGCTAGTTCAATTACCATGGATAGGCTTCTCTCTTTAATAGAAATACAGGCCTTTGAAGAGAGTCTGCAAGGAAATAAGCCAAAGAATCAATTAGATTCTCCTAGAATGGAATAAAGTTCTATAAGCATCATTTAAAATGTGTAATAATTTTTAACAAAAACCAATAATTTTTACAATGTTTGTGAAAAACAGATAAGTCATGGAGACATTTAAAACACTTCTAAACAACTGTAATGCTTAAAGAAGCTCATCAATATTTTAATTAAAGTTGAAAAATATTGTTCCTTTCCCTTTATTAAGTTTATTTCTTTACAGAGGGCAAACTTATTGAGAGCTAACCTGAGGAGAATATTGTGTGTGTTTGTTTACTGCTAGAAGCTCAACATGACCCAGCAAGGTATGCTTACATCCCAGAAAGCCAACAACGTCCTGGGCTTGACCAGCAGGCCAAGGGAAGTGATTCAGCCCCTCTGCTTCTCTCTGGTGACCCCCCGGTGGAGTGCTGCATCCAGCTGTGGTGTCTTCATTACAGGAAAGACATTGACCTGTTGAAGCAGGTTCAGTGGAGGGACATGAAGTTGGGGGCTGTACTCCCTCAAAAAATTATCAGAGAGCTGGAGCAGAGGAGTAAATCTCTGCTTGATCAAGACTTTCTAGTCTAAAGTCCATAGAAATGACCTCGCAGCTCACTTGTGAAAAACATATTTATTCTAAGGCTGTATATGAAAGCTTTCAATTCTGCTTCATCCTTATAAGTGACACAGTTATAGCCAAACAGCTTTAAGGTTATTTATTCACCAAGTTTTTATACACTGAGTTCAGCTTTTGGCAGTCCCTGCTCTTTGATAGTGCAGTGTTGAATTAATCAAGAATGCTGGGAAAAAAGAGAGATGCCAAACTTGTAATAGACCTCAGCCACTTTAAGTGATAGTTTATGATCAATCTCTTACTTGACTAAAAAGTAGACTGTGAAAACAATTTCCCGCCATCCATCTTAGTTTGAAAGTAGAATTGTTTCCTGAATATCTAAACCAGCTGGAGCTAGATTTTTATCAATTTTTTGCTTAGATAGCAGTGAAGAGATAACTTACGTCCTCCAGTATATCTGCAGGATGGTATGAAAGAAGTTTTTGTTTGAACAGTTTAAGATGTGAATTCTACATTTTCCCCTTACTCATCAACCATTCTGACGTCCTGTGCCCTGAGGCTTAGACTTTAGGGAAGGTATAGACAGAGCCTTCACTGCAATCAGCAAACTGGCAAAACTGTGTAGTTCCAGAGGTCATATCAATCTAGTCACAGCTAGAATGTGTTCAAGCTGGATCTAGAAATGGCATGTTAGATTTTTTGTTATTCATAGCACGAAGTGACTGCCTGATGTCAAAGAGGGTTTCTTGCACATTGTTTGCTGAAAATGCCATTATGATGTGGTCTAAACTGCTTTAGTTTCCAGCATAACAACAAAATTTATTGGCTGTCTTCATTCTTCTTTTTATTCAGGCAGTTCATTCTATGACACATTTATGAGATCTTTCCCTCTTTGAAGTACTTGGATTTTGCTTTAGGACATATCCAAGCAAAAAAGTAAAGCAGCCTGATCTCTAAACTGCTTTCTAGCCAGCAGGGAGTAAAAGGGAGGCAACACATCTTGTTTAAGATTGGCCAAAGGCAATGAAGAAAAAACAGTGCATGCATATTTTGCTGTCACAGCATCCATGGCATTCTCAGAATTGCACGTTTGCTGCCATACTGTGATTTTGTGTCAACTGTGGTGAGTGTTCTAAAAGTTTCTGAACACAAATGAGGAATTCTCATGGATTGTGAAGTTTTTAAACTGCTTGCATTACCAGTTATGCTTGTGATTACATCATGAAAAGATCTCCCTTCTCTTAAGCCCTGAAAAGAGAAATGGGGTAGGTTTCTGCAAGGTAAAAGACTATAACTGTTAACTTTCCAGAGTAAAGTTTTGAAGCTGATATTTTTCTCTGTCTCAAAGCTTCATATGACCATTAAAAGTGTACAGGTTATAGAAATATGTGGGGTTAAATTCTATTTAATTTCTTCCTCCTTAAGATTTTACTCACAGATAATATTACTTTATTTTTACAGAATTTGAAAGATATTATATTGAATTGTCCATTGCAATGCAAAAAATTTATGCAAAACTCCATACCCTTTATCTTTGCTAAATCTAGATGACTTTTTATAATGAAGAGGAACTCTAAATCACCCTTCTTTATAGATTTTTTCATGCAATGCACTTCTGCTTTCTATGGATTCATATAAGAGTGAGCGATGTGCTGGCAATGGAGCACGCGAGTGGGACACAACCTACTTATTTTGCCTGAGTCACCCCTGAACATTTATTTTGTTGACTTGCAGTGAGGTTCTCTGATTGGCAAAATGCAAGCTATGTGACTCAAATATTCCTTTTAATAAAACAATCCCATGAAGGATAATCCATCAAATAGAATATTTGCTTTAAATCCTCCAGGACTTGATTGCTTTTGTTTTGGTTTTAGTGTCACATAAGAAAAGCAACTGAAGTCCAGTACTCTCCATTTGACTCTAGCACCGTTTCGAAAATCCTTGGATATGATACTGATTTACATGCACAATAATTAATTAGGGTTCTTTTATATTTTTTTCCAATATAGAGCCAGGAGTTTGAATGTTACATGTGCAATACATATTTATTAGTGTAATATTTTGCATCTTGAAATACTTTGATTGGATTTATAAATTGTTAGCTTTCCAACTTCCTTTCCATTACTGATTTTATGTAAGTGTAGAATGTCTGGAAATTTATTTGGTATTATAATAAAACTGAAGAGGAGACTGGACTGGAGAAAGTAGCAATAGCATTTTTTAAATGTTAATACATCTTGTGGGTTAATCCCTCTTGGTAGTCAAGACCCACACAGCTGCTTCCTCACTCTCCCTACAGTAGGATGCAGGAGAGAATGGAAAGGGTAAAAGAGAAAACTTGTGGGTTAGGGTGAAGATAACATTTAATAGGCAAAGCAAAAGCTGTGTGTGCAAGCAAAGCAAAATAAGGAATTCCTTGACTACTTCACATCATCAGACCTATGTCTAGCCAACTCCAGGATAGCAGGGCTTCATCGTGCATAACAGTTGATTAAGGAGGCAAATGCCATAATTCCTAACATACCCCTCCCTTCCTCCATTTCCCAAATTTTACTGCCGTGTGTGATGCCATATGCTATGTGATATCCCTGGAATAAAGCCTGGCTGCATAGATAGAAGTACTGAAGCATGATCCCAAAACACTGCGACTCCCCTAAGGGAAAGGAAGGTTCATTTTGGGACCTCTTCAGCAAACCAGGTGAATCCAGGAGAGTTTCTGAGCTACGAGGTGGCTGCTGAGTGCCTGGGGTGTCCCTCAGGGTGGGGACAGAGGGAGACAGTATCCTTGCTTGCAGGAGTTGTGGGCTGTTAGAGAAGCTGGCTCACCAGGGTATGAGGCTGCAGGAGCAGGTGTGGAGCATTAGGGAGGGTGAAGGGCTCAGCATCAACACAGAAGCCCCACAGAGATGAATCCCTTAACCCCCAGCACCACAACACAGGGGTAGCAGGAGTCTTTGACCTAGATGCCTGCTGAGATTCTCTGTGCCAAAGAGATGACCAAGCTGCAACGAGTGCCCAGCTATGTGGGCAGATGGAGCACAGGACCAGCTGTCCCAGCTGTGTCCTCTTCCAACTTCTTGTGCACCCCCAGCCTACTCTCTGATGGGGCAACATGAGAAACTTAAAAAGGCCATGATGGTCTGTAAACACTGCTCCATAATGCCTAAAACATCAGTGTGATAACAAAATTGGTAACAAATCCAAAACACTACAATGTCAGCTATATGAAGAAAACTAACCCTATCCCAGTCAAAACCAGTACAATCTTGTCCATGACAGTGTATTTGATGTCTTGTAAGTAAAGTACTTGCTTAACCCAGAAAAACATCCCCAAAACCTCTACCAAAGATGCCTGAAAAACTGATTCCAGAGGAGGGCAAAAAAGGTGGTGGAAGGGCTGGAATGAATGTCCTATGAGGCACAGTTAAGGGCTCTTGGCCTGTCTAGTTTGGAGAGAAGAAGTCTGAGGAGCAACTTCATTGCTCGCTGCAGCTTCCTGAGGAAGGTAAGGGGAGCAAGAGGTGTTAAGCTCTTTTTCCCTGGTATCCAGTGGCAGGACACATGGGAATGGCTCAAAAAAGGGGAAGGTTCCAACTAGATAGTAGAAAGCGTTTCTCTGCCTAGATGGTGGTCAACAACAGGAACAGGCTTCCTGGAGAGGTGATTGACGCCCCGAGGCTGTCAGTGTTGAAGAGACATTTGAACAATACCCTTAAGGGTGTACCCTGGTCAGAGACCTGAAGTGATCTGTTGTAGGTCTCTTCTGGAACTATTCAGTTCTGTTCTGTTCTGTGACTTCTTTTTTTTGGGGAGTGTGACCATTTAGTTTCTCATACAATCTTTTATTATTATTTCTCTACATTATAGGAATACTCAAAGCATCCAATAAATCCAAGTCTGAGACAACCAAATAATCATTTTCTTATGGAATACACAGTCTGTCTAAATGGTAAACTATAATTATGCTTCTGTAGCTAAGCAAAAAGTTAAAAGCACTTGCTAGCTACTGAGGGGGAAAAAATTGAAGAGTTGTCCTTAAAATTTAAATAAAACATAAAGAGAACCACGGAAATAACACTTTAGTCACTAATCAGCTCAAAGCAGTGGGGTTTTTCTCTAGAATTTTGTATATATATTGCTTCAATTCCTTGATATACTGTTTAAAATTTTAGCTTTTCTGCATTCAATGGTTAAATTGGTAGTGGAAAAAAGGAACATATAACCCTTGTGCAAATCTCTGCCACAAGGTCTCTGTTCCATGTGCCACCAAAGTCAAAGACAGGTTTTCTAATGATTTAACTAAGTGTTGGATCAGGTTTTCTTTAGAGATTCATGAAGATGAATTATCTGTCTTCCAATAAATTTGAATCTGTCTTCATTCACATGCACTTCACATTTCCTTGTGAGAGGTCACCTCTAACCCTTGACGCCTTCTCATCACCATTTCACGCATTGTCCTCTCTGTTCTTCCACCAATTATTTCCTTTCCTGACCCATTTCTCTCTGGGTTCCCAGACAGACTCCGGGCTGCCCCTGGCTTCTGATCCATCCATCTCTGTAACAGTACACTAATTTCAGCTTTTGTCTCCTAGTCATTTGAAGCAGTTCCCTCTAAATCAGCCTGAGTTATTAGTAATGGACATTATGGCACAGACGAGTCTACGTCTTGGGTCTCAGTTTCAAATCTACAGGTCCACAACAGCCACTGCACCAGAAGTGCAGTACACTCCCTTCTCCCTGCTGTCTGGGGCTGGAGTGTACGGGCTCACATGGTTAGTTCATAAGCCACTGGTCTGTACTATTACCTGATAAAGCAGGGCAGGCTCAGCAAGAGAGAGTTTTCAATAATTCTTTGTTTCTCAACTTAGGCAGGTCTTAATAATTTCAAAATATATGCATTTTTAATGAACATGGCTGATTTCAGATGATGCGAACTCACGTTCAAAGGCTAAACTGCAGTTCCTATGCCTAAACTCAGATTTGTTCTAATGGAGGTCTTTCAGTATTTATCAATTTTCCCTCTTGTCCCCCCACCTCAACCTTGTTCTTGAAAACCTGATTTCTGACAGATTAATGGAGATGAGTGCCCCTCTTTCCTTCACAGACCTATGCCCCAACTCCCTTTCCCTACCTGTCCCAAATTAGCTTAGTCAATGTGAACTGCCATGTTCAGAATGACTGAAACATGCAAAGTCATTACCAAATGCAAAAAAACCCCTGTCATGAAAAACACTAGAAAACACTAATAGATGATCAGCTATGAAAATATGTTCACTTTTTTCTGATTTTGGAAATCTATTTGAAAATCTGTATTGTAAGTGCAGTCCTGTAGCCACATCAAATTCTTTACCACTCTCTTATGACTTGTTTTACCTTTTTCCCACAGGAACAAAAATGCTTAATTCTTTGTCCAGTTCTGTCAGTTCATTACTTAAAACAACAATTTATGTCAACAAGTTATGTATTTCAAAATACCAGGCCTCTCCCTCACTTTGTAAGCTCTTTTCTGGTCACAGTCATCTTATGATACTTGCTAAGAAAAATTTGTCATATTGATCCCACTTGCTGTGATTGAAGTTGAAATATTACTTTAAGAGGCTAAGGAATGAATATGTCCTTATTGAATTGCAAATAGCAATTATGAACTGCCTTTCTTTGTTTCAGTAGACTATAGGATCAGAAATAAAACTGAGACTTGGCCTCGAAGCAGCTGTCATTAAAGTTTACTTCAAGGAAACAAACTTTCTCTGTTACCTGCTTCAGAGTGATGGTTGTAGCCTTCCTTGCATTTAACTGCAGGTCTTTCAAGTTCAATTGACAAAACTGACATCAAATTGACAAAGAGAGTACTTTATCTATTTTGAGATGTAAGTAGATTTTTTGGGGGCTTTTTTTGGTCTTACAGAAAAGACATAATTCATGCTAAATGATCTCATAAATTCACTTTGCCCTATTCATCTTTCGCTATAATATTTTAAGGGAAATGACATTTAAGGAGTCATATCTTACCTGCCAGCACAGATAAATTAGTTCAGAATGTACATTGAGCAGTTAATTTATAAAGGACTGTCTGTGTCACTGAAGAAACTTGACTATCATCCAGTGAAGCTCTGTTCCTAGTATTAACCTGTATATAATGAAGTGTCTCATATTCTTAGCTCATTGTTTCAGGTATCATTCAACCTAATTCTCTCTTTTCCTGATGTTTCTAAGGATGTTCATAGGCCTTCAAAGTGTAGCTGTCACTGTTCTTAGGTGTACAATGCATGGAAGAAAGAAATGGAAATGTACGGCTTGACTGAAGCTTTCAGTCACTTGCACTACTTAGAGTAAGGATGCTGTGGCAGCTGATGGCCTAAGTTGGAAAGAACAATAGGAACAAATGGGCAATTATGCATATAGGTTTATAGGAAGTGCTGTTATATGTCTGTTTTTTTAATTCTGTCTTGTGGAACAGAAACGTGACATTACTTTTACTTGAGTGGCCTCTACAGTAATTTGTGTGCTATTTGATAGTATAAACCCTGGAAAATAAAATGAACTGAGCTCATGCCTGAAGTTTTTCCTATTCAAGTGTGTGGGAGGGTTAAAGTATAATCTTCTCTGTGTTGTAAATGTGTTTTATATATATACATATATATGTTTGTGTATTAGAAGTGAGAAAAATAGCCACAATAATCTTAAAATATTTCATAAATCTTTCAGATATGGAGTGATAGTTACATGACACCATTTATTTATGTTGCTTTGGCATACACGCAACAATAGAGCTGTTTATTGTCTATATAGTCTTCATCCACATAAAATAAAACATGTTTGTTTGAACCATTAAGGTTCAGCTGACTAGTGGAAACTCATTAAGATGCCTGGAACATAATACTTCATTAATACAGATGTGGAAATTCTGGTACTTCATGGGAGGGTTTATGCTTTTTGAGGAAGTGATTGCTAAACTTCCTTGTCAACTTCCTTGTCCCTATAAACTGTCATTTTTTTCGTCTTAAAATAAAGTGTTTCTTCCAAATGTACCTTTTGCATGACTTCAAAAGTATGTTATGGACAACTAAATACAGCCCCAAAGTGTTAATTTCATAACTGCGTCTTGTTTGATGCCTCTTCCTTTCAATAAATGTTTTGAAATTATATTCATGTTTCCTTTTTTTTCTTAGTGGAAATTACTATTTTCATATATTATTAAAGAGAAAATTATTGTTCCAAAAGAATTACCATTTAAGATGATGAATGTTCAAGGAATGGCACAAATGCAAAAGAATTTGATGAGGACAACAGAGAAATGAGTTCCATCAGAAATCCATGTTATCATTTCTTAATGTTACTCTAATAACAGAATAAGTGCACACCTTTGCTGTAAACCCAGTATCAGTAGTACTGTTTTTCAGGATGTCTCTGATATATGTCAGTTTTCAAGGAAAAAGTGCCATGTGGGAGAGTATTTTCATGATTTTTTTCTTGAATTGTGGAAGTGAGAAAACTAGATACTCTACAGCATGGAATATTCATTTCATGGTAGCTGTCTAAAAATGTTTATTTGGCATTCTAGGACAAATAAGGCAAGTATCTAGTCTAGTAGTTGTAAGAAGGTTTTGTTAAATGGTGAAGTCCATTTAACTCCTACCTCTAGTATGTTTTTGAGACCTGCATTGTCTTATCGGCAAATTATTTCCCTTTGCTTCCCACAACCTTCTCTACCCACTCATGCACTTGGTGTTCTTCAGGGTGTGCTTACAACCTTCAACGTTATTAAAAGACAGACTGTATAACTGGAAAGTGAGCAGCACGTTAAACTTTTTCACTGCAAGAGATACAAATTCACTTAAAATTGACGTTATATTTTCCCACCTAATTGTTCTGAGCTCCATGCAGGAAAAAAAATGTTATTGTGTTCCCTAACTGAATACAATTTGTTATTCTCCAACAGAAAACCTATCTACTGTGAAAAAACCATATTTTTCATTTTACTGTATGTTTAATTGAACTATTTAATGACAAAATCATCCTTTTTAACGTAATTGTGCGATACACTAAATAGTCTGTAGTAATGAATCTTTAGGCAGTACATGTATTTTGAACGCCCCAGTGGAGGTCACATTGTTGGGTCACAGAATAAATAAAAACTAGAACACTACTCTGATCAAATTAATTCAATATTGGCCTTCAATATAGTAATATAAGTGACCAAGTTACTGAGACTGTAGATTACTTGTGCAGGCTAAATGAAGGGAAATTACATTTTCCAGTGCAAGGTGCCCTCCTTGTTTCGGTCTCTGAAAACTGCAGAGAACTCTGGGCGTGCACCTGCCAATGTTAAATAATTTATGCCAGTTTGAACCCACATTGAGTAAACGTGTGCCAAAGTCCTTTTGGTCATTATGAAATTCTCCATGTTAATGTGGGCAGTGCAGCGTTTGAGGTACCTCCTTTAATTTTGAAGAAGCCAGCTCAAGAATGAGAAGCTGTAGCCACAGTGCAGAAAGTCTGTGGTTAAATTCCCCAGGATATGTGTTCACACAGCCATGGATAAGTTACTTCTATCCTTCAAGCCATCTGGTTTACAGCAAACGCTGGTATTTCCGTGCTACAGTTAAAATTGCTGCGTGAGGCCATTAAGAGATGACAAGCTGAGGACTAAGACAGTAATTTGCATCAAAGATTGAGGAATTCTTATGACCTTGGTTTTTCATAATACTACTTGGAACCAGCTGAACATAAAGCTCAAGCTATGTGAAATAATTAAGAAGAAGAGTTAAAAAAACACCCCAAAATCAACATTGCATTCCATACAACTCTCTATCTAAAATGCTATTTGTTAATCATCCTATTTGTGCAGTTCTTCTGAGAGGCTTTACGGGCATGCACTTACATTTAATTAAATAAATCAGGACCATTTTATTGAGTCATTTCCAATTTCCACTACTTGACAGCCTCTCTTTTGTTACAGAAGATATTTTTCTGAATAGTCCATAGCCACACTGATGGAATACTGATTCTAATTCAAGGCGTGTAGATGCTCAGAAAGATTGGATGGGTGTTGGCTTTTTAAAGGTGAGTTGCAGACAAATGGAAGGGTATTACTTATGACAGTGACTTTATAGCCTACTCACTGCATCACTATATCATTTTGTTTATTTTCTGTATGTGTCTTTTAATTCCTTGACCATATTTTCTAGAGTTGAGTGCCTGCTTTTAAATTATGTTTAAATTAAATTATGTCTCAGAAAAACAAAGCAGCTTGAAGATCGTTAGAGACTGTCATTTTAAAACTGAAGTGATCAGATGTAATTCTGCTCATTATAGTCCTGATCATCAACCACTTTTCAGTATTGGAAGTGATGTTTCCTATATGTTGGCAATGTTTTCTTTATGCTTATTCTGGGGGCTTTTTCATTGTATTACATTAGAGTCCAGTGCACTTAGAAATTTCCATGTTTGCAGAGAGGTTTCCATCTTTTTTGTTATGCTTACTAAGTAGGTGGCTTTCCATGATCTGTGTGCGGAAACAACCTACTAGCTTAGGATACTACCTTCATAAATCTCATTAAGTGCTTTTCTGCTTGATGTGTATATTACCAGGCTGATTCCATTGGTGATAAGCACAGTGACCATTTCTTATTTTGTTGTGCTAATGTCTGGTGTATTTAGAAATATTAAGGATTTCTTTAGATAGATCTAAGATACCTTTCTTCCAGGGTTTCAATTGCTGCACTTCTGCTATTGATTCCTGATATAGTGTACAGAAAATGAGGAAAAGATCTTATTTTCCCCATTTTTCTAGTTTTTCTCTTTGTCTAAAAACACCTGCTCCTAAGTAAGGTTTTATAAACCGAGGGGACTGAAGGAAAGAGTGAATTTTGTGATAGTTATTACTGGAATTAACATTTCTGTCCTATTATTATTATTATTATTATTATTATTATTATTATNTTATTATTATTATTATTATTATTATTATTTTGAATTGAATATACCAGGATCTCTTTCATGGCTCCACAGAATTTTAGGGATTTTTAATTTTTATTTTAAATCAGACTGAGAATCATTTGCTTTGGAGATCTGTGATACACAATTTAGACCAGCAACTGACCAGTCAAGTAAGTGTTTTTTAAGGCCAAGGCCTATTATGAGCTGTTCATTGATGTGTTTGCTAATTACATGTTCAAAAATTAACATTTTGTACTTGGTGGTGACCACAGTTAACAAGAGAATGCTTTTCCACACATGTTATTTGGAAGTGCTTCTTAAGGATCCACTCATCTTCTAGGAAGAGTTGCATTTCTATATTTGAGTATGACTTTAGGATACAGTCAAATAAACAATGTGTGAAGCAATTAAATTATGGTGCCTGAATGTAAATATGTGTCTTATCTCTTCTCAGTCAGCTGTTTTTTTCTGGGCTGAAGAGGCTTCTATGATTTCATTTCTGGATGTACAGAATCTCTTCCACCTTTGTCTATCCTTGCCCATTTTTCTCTAAGCTTTATCCACTCTGCTACATCCTTTTGAAGGTGGGGAATAGAATATTCACAGTTTAGAGGTGGCAGACAGTGGCAACTTAAGAAAGTGTATAATGATATTCTATCTCTCACAAAGTTCCTTCTTAATTATCCCTAAAAACTGATTTGCTTCTTGGATCACTGCTGGACCCTGAATTGATGAGTATCAAGGGCTATCTCAGAGAACATAATCTTATTTCAGGGTAACCTGTCTTGGATTTTTGGTGTGTGAGCGTTCCTTTCACATTTAGCTATTTAGTCTTGTACCAAATCCTGCAGAAGTTCTCTGCAGTTCTTCAAGGACACCTTTTATTTTCACTCTTCTCATCTACTTTGCATTATCAGCAATTGTGATGTTACTTTTTTTTGCAGTCTTTTTACCAGTCTATTCAACAGCACTGATCCTAGCATAAATTTGTAACTCTACTGGTGATCACCTCCATGGTGAAAACAGATAGTTTAGTCTCACTTTCTGTCTTTTCTCCAATTATTTACCCATGCAAGATCCTTACTCCCTGTGCCATAGATACTTCACTTCCTAAAAAACACTCAATGAAAGCTTTCTACTAAAGTCTCTTACAAATTCAGACTGCCTCAATTAATTTTTATGTGCATTATTCCTAGTGTTGATTAAATTTTCAGAGGAATTCAGTGATTCCATGATAAATTATTTTCCTTTTTTATAAAAACTTGTGGTCTCTTCCTTACAATATAATTTTTAGTCAGGTGGCCAGACTTCTGTACTTTATTTATGCCTTCTATTATGATTTGCCCATTGTGAATGTCAGGCTTAGAAACCTAGAATTTCTTGAGTCTCTGGCTATTTTCCAGTTCTCTGCTATGAAAGGGAAAAGGTTAGCAGTTAAGCTATTTCATTTTTAAGATTCCTGGCCTTGGAAGTTTGTTTTCTTCTTATTGATTTCTTCCACAACCTCTTCTGCCACCACTTCATCTCCTATTCTGCACCTGCACATAAGAAAAAGCTCAGCAAGAGCTGGAAACTGTCTTTCTGGCATATATTTTCTTCTTACACAGCAGCTTTTTTACTGGGACTTTTTTACTACTCTCCCAGGTTCTTTGGCATGTTTCCCTAATAATCACACATCTTTTGTCTCACCTGGTAACTAGAAAATACGTGAACTGGCCCAGAAAAAAAAAGGAACTTTTAAAAGCTTCTGATATTTTATTCTGTGAAAGTGTAAGAACCCAGTAAGGCTCCATGAGGAGTACATACCTTTAATCTCTCCACTGTCCATAGTTGCTTTACTATTACTGATTTAAGGGACAAAAATAGGATTCTATAGAGAGATACAAGTGTCTTAGTTTGAAAGG
>WBMZ01012055.1:0-21389 GCA_013400975.1 Atrichornis clamosus | reverse complement strand
ACGGACGGGGCTCCGGGGAACGGCGCCCGCGGGAGCACGGAGCCGGCCGGGATGCGGGGAGGACGGGGTCGGAGCGCGCGCCGCTGTCCAGGACGTGCGGGGACGTCCGGACCCCCTGGGACGCCGGTCCCGGAGATCAGGCCGCTTCCGACGACACCGAGAACCGCCCCAGCCCCTCCGCGTCCCACAACCTGGGAATGGGAGAGCCCGGGAATGTCCCCGTCCGGCTCCGGAATGAGCTCTGAGCCCCTCGGTTTGTTCAGCTCCAGCGTGGAGAGAGATCCGGCCGAATCCCGGGAAAAGCCGGGATCCAGGGGCCCTGTCCGCTCCCATCCGCGGGGATTCCAACCCTTCGGCTCCTCAGGATTCCCAGGAATGGGAGCAGCCCAAACGTCTGCCGAAGTTCTCCCAAGACTTCCAGAGGCCGCAGCCAAAATTCTTCGGGAAGGTGAAACCCACCCCCTGGAATAATTGGAATTTTGGATGGAGAATTCCCACTGTTTTCTGTCCCGTTCAGTCAGGGCTCGTACTTGAGGTTGGGAAGAAGGGAATGAATTTGTCCCAGATTTTTTCCGGAATAGCGGGAATGGTTTTTAAGGCCTAGAATTCCTCAGTATTCCATGGGAAGTGCCAGCTCCGAGCGCTTTTGGATTCCCACTGGGAATCCAAGCGGCCTCGTGCTGCATTTGGAAGGATTTTGGGAATTCTTCGAAGTTGGGATGCAGAGCGAATTTCGCCAATGGGAAAACTTGGGTATTCCTTCTGGGAATGGCTTTGGATCTCCAGAAGGGAATTAGGAATGGAATTTTGTCATTGATCCATGGGATTTGTGCTCCCGGCCGGATGGAGCCCCTGGAACACCATGGAGGGGCCTTGGCATCCCGGAGCAGGATCCGTCCCAATCCCTCTTTTCTGTGGGAAGGGACGGAGGGAAAACAGAAGCTCTGGAAATCCCTTCTCCAAGGGATCTCCGGGAAGTGCCGCCGGAGGATTCTTTGTTTCTGGATTGAGTTGGGCTGGAACTTCCCGGGAAATCGCTCGGGACACCTGGGATTGGCTCCTTGGCCTTTCTTGGGAAGAGGGAATGTTTGCCTCTCCGCCGACCACTTCCATCCCGATTTTTTGGCCATCCCTGGAAGTTTTCCAGCCCGGTGGCCACAGTTGGGGATGGAGCAGCCGTAGGAAAATCCATTGGGAAGCTCCTCCCGGCACCAGGAGCCTGCAGGGAATCGCAGGGGGGCTTTTCCTTACTTTTTTCCCAATTTTTTTTTTTCCTATGGAAAAAACCCCAGGGAATTCGGTTTGTGAAGGCGCTCCAGGGAATATCCAACCCTTCCTTTCTTGGGTTCCCAAGTTTTATTTTCCTTAAAAAACCGAGGCCATCGGCTCTGTGCAGACATTCCAGGGGAAATCCCTCTTTTCTGTTCTTTTCCCAATTTTTTCCTTCTAAAAAAAAATTGGGAATCAGCCTTGTGAGGATGCTCCAGGGAGAATCCAGCTTTTCCTTCCTTTTCCTGGTTTTTTCCTGGAAAAACAATAAAAAAACCCAGGGAATGAATTTAGCGAAGACGCTCCGGTGCGAACCCGACTTCCTCTCCCTTTTTCCTCTTTCCATTCCCGGGAATTCGCTCCGTGCCGCCGCTCCGGGGGAGACTCCCGGATTTCTCTCAGGATGGCCCAAGGATTTGGGATCAAAAGTGCCAGGATTTCCCATTGTTTTGGGAATCAAAGGATCCTCTGTGACGTCAGCCCCGATCGCGCCGCTCCTTTTCCTGGGAAGCAATTCCCAGGCTCGTCAAATCGGGATTGGGGGGGGAGGGGGCTCTCGGGTGTTTCCATCCCCCAAAAGTTCCAGCAGCACCGGGATACAACCCTAAAATCTGGGAATTGCTTTTCCCGAAGGGAAACCTCTCCAGTTTGGAAGTTTCCTGGGAGATCCTTGGTTTTCCAGGGATTTTTCCTTTTGTCTGGGAATTGCTTCCTGCGGCGCAGCGTCAGCTCCGGATGCTCCCGGCTTTCTCCCAGGCTGAGGGATCCACGGAAAAGCCAGGAAATATTCCATAGGGTTTGGAGCCAGGCAGGCAGGGAGATCCGGAGGGACTCCGGGATTTGCTGCCTGGAATTGGAGGTGGGAACTTCTCCCCCTCCGGAAGGGCTCGAGTTCCGCTTGGGAAAAGGAACAATCCTGGAAAATAAACTGGGAAAAACCCCCCAGGAAGTTGCCATGCAGGAAGTTCCATCCACCTGCAGCTCCTTGTGGAATGTTCGCACGGGAGCGCTGGGATGAAATCCCGCGGAAGCCGCGGTTTTGTTGGGAATGCGGAGCAGCTGGAGCCGGGAGCGGGAGCCTCCGGATGCCGGGAAGCCGAGCCATTCCTGTTGTTTCCCGGCTCTTCCCGGTTCATCGGAGGGGCCGCTCCGGCAGCTGCTCCCATTGTAACCGGGAATGAAAAGGGAGTGGGAGCGATCCCAGAGAACGGGAACGATCCTGGAAAACCTCGGCCTCGGCTTTTCCGGGCCGGGAATTGGGAGCGCTCCCTGGGGAGACGCATCCATGGGGAAATCCACGGACGAGGAGAGGCCTCAGCCTTCATTTTCCAGATGGAAAAGGAACAACACGGATTCATTCCGCGCTTTCCTAAGGATTCGGCGCCGCCGGGATGGGCGTGGAAGTGTTGCTTCCCGAGGGAGCCGGCTCCGTTCTCCCCCAGATCGCTGGGATTTGGGAAGCGAAAGCGCGGGAATGTTCTCATTCCTCGTGGAATTCCGGAGCTCAGAGGTGATTCCCGGCCTTTTCATTCCGGCTGCACCTGCAGCTGGATCCTTTGGGAAGGGCGGGGAGGAGCGGGAGCGGATCCAGTGTCCGTCGCCTGGCTCGGAGCGATTCCCAGAAATTCTCGGCAGCTGAGGAGAAAGGCAAATCCCAGGAGAGGCTTTTTTCCAGGAGCCGTTCCCAAGATCCCGGCAAACACTCAGGAAGGGGTTGGGGTGGGGGGGGGGGTGGACGGGAATGTCCCACACAGGGAGATTCATTTTCCAAGGATTTGGATCCAAACCAGCAGAGGGAATTGAGGGAATTTTGGGAACAATCCCAGCCCGGTGAGGTTAGACCCCCAAATCCCGCTGTATTTTTTCCCTCTTTTTTTTGGGATTTGGGCTGAATCCCGTTGCGCTCTCCACTGCTCCCGGGCTTTCCTCGGATTTCTGGGAATGACGGTAAAGGAACATCCCGGGCCAGCTGCTCTGGCCTCCCAATAATTGGGATGCAGGAGCTGGGAAGGAATGCTGGGATTATCCATGTTTTTCTAAGTGCTCGAGGTGCTTTGCCGCGGAAGGGTTGGGAATTTCGGAATGCCTGGAACTCCTGGGATTTCAGAACAGCTGATCCAGGTTGCAGTGACCGTCGGGAGCGGGATTTTTCCGGATTCACCCAATTCCAGAGGGAAGGGATGGGGAATTCCTGGCATCCAGAATCCCCCCCCTCCCCAGCACCATTCCCGGTGCTGATCCTACAGGAATTCCGGCAAAGGCAGGGATGAGGCTGGATCAGCCCCGTTCCTCCCGGTATTCCATTGGGAGCACATCCAGGGGGAGTTTTTTGGGAATGGGGGCCGGGATGCAACCCTGCTTGTCCCACCAACACCTGGAAAAGGGCTGGGATCACTCTGGAACCTCCAAGGAGCCCTGGCTTGGGACGGTGATCCCAATTCCCGGGGCAGGAGGCAGGGAACTGGGAATTGTCCCAGGAAACTTCACCACCAGATCAAATCCCACTTTTCCTTTCCCGCTCTTCCCTTTCCTTTTCCTTTCTTCCCCTTTTTCCCCCCCTTTCCCCTCCTTTTCCCTTTTTTCTTCCCCCTTTTCCTTTCCCTTTCCCTTCCCCCCCCCCGCTCTTCCCACTCTTTTCCCTCATTTCCTTCTTTTTGCTCCTCTCTTCCCTGTTTTTCCTTTCTCCTCCTCCTCCCAGTATCCCACTTTTCCATGTCCTCGGGCAATCCAGATCCAGCCAGATCTTCCAAAAACGGAATTCCACCCGGAGAGCCGGATCCGGCGGGATCCCATTCCCAATAACCCCCCCGAGCCTCCCCCTAGATCCGTGGGATCCGGCGTCCGGAATCACAATCCTGGATCTGGTTGCACCCGGATAGATCCGACCCTCTGGGAAAGCTTGGAATGTTCAGTGTGTCGGTTCTGCCGGAGAAGGAGCTGCGGAATTCCAGGGAATTCCGGGACAGTTTGGCTTGGAAGGGGCCTTGAAGCTCATCCCATTCCATAGGCAGGGACAGCTTCCGTTATCCCGGCCGGCCTTGGGCACTTCCAGGGACGGAATCCACGCCCTCGGAGCTGCCTCTGCTGGAATGGTTCCATTCCCAACCCGTGGGATCTGTGGGAATGGGACCCTTCCCCGTCCCTTGCCCCATCCCGCTCCAGCCCGGCTCTTCCTGGGACTTCATCCCGCAAAGTCCCCGGGAGCCCCAATTTTTGGGAATATCGCTGTGTCCTGTGTCCCAATCCCACATCCCGGCATTGCATTGGAGCGAGCGATTCCTCCGAGAATCCGGCGGGAAGAAGCCAGGAATTCCATGGGCTCTGGCTGCCGAGCCGATTCTTCCGTGCCTGCGGAAAAAAAATCTTGGAGTCGGGATAACGATGTGGGCATCAAGGCTTTTCCAGTTGTGCACATTCCCTTTTATCCCTCTTTTCTTGGAGCGACTGGACACCGGGAGATAACGGCCGCGGATCCGCCTCATCCCGGTCCATCTCTTTTTCCCGGGCTGCTCCCAACCAATCCATCTTTTTTGTCCCCTTTCTTCCCGATAATTCTGGTGTGAAGGAAGCGTTCTGTGGGGGTTTTTTTGGGATGCAAATTCCCGCTTTAAACTCGGGAATGCCAATTTGCATTCATGTTTTCCTGGGGGGGGGGGACTGGGGGAGGGAGAAGAAAGCCCCGGCTCCATCCCGACAAACGGCATTTTAATGAGGAGAATCCCGGGAAAAGGGAAAAACGTGGAGCTCCTTAAATCCCAGGGACAGGCGGGAGTCGGGGGCCAGAAATCCTTGGGATAAAATAAACCGGGAGCGAAGCCGTGGCGTCGGAACTCCTCTCCTTAAGCAAAAACTGGGAATTTCAGGGCTTCTAGGCTTTCCTAAATCCCGGGAAATCCTCCTCGGCGTTTCCGTGCCTGAGCTTCCCGAAGCTCCCGTTGGATTCATGGAATTGGTGAGGTTGGAAAAGGCCGTGAGGGTCAATCCCCGCTCTGATGCCTTCCCTTCCTGGGATCCTCCGTGGAAAACAGCCCGGCATTAGCTGGAAAAGGGAATTTCCTTCCCGAAGAGTCTCAGGGCCGAGTTTTCCAGCTGGTTTTTCCCTGGGAGGAAGTTCTTCCCTCTGGAAGCAGAGGTTGGGCTGAAGGGGCAGCAAAGGACCGGGAGCATCCTCACGGATCTCCGGGAGTTCCCCCGCTCCTGAGGGGCCTTTCCGTGGAGCTTTCCTGGAGTTCTCCAAGCCTCGGGATGTCCGTGCGGATGGAACACCCGCGGCCACGGCCGCTGCCTCATCCCAGCCTCTGGAATCCTGCTGGATTGCTCCCAAGAGCCCTTTTCCCGGGAGACGGCTTTTCCCACGTGGCAGGAGGAATTCGGGAAGACTCCTCCAGGAAAATTCCTTCTCCTGCTGGAAAATTCCCGCTCTTCCAACCTTTTTTTTCCCCATGTGCTTTTCCAAAATATTCTGGAGTCAATTCCAGCAGGAATTCCCGGGCGGGTCCTCGGGAATGGCTTTTCCCTGGGCTGGGCTGGGCTGACGGAAGGCGAGGGCGGGGTTAAGGAATTTTCTTCCATGGTTATTCCACAGGATGGAGCCTTTCCCTAATGGAGCTTAATTAGGGCTGGATTCCAAGGGATTGGATCCCAGGCTTGGATCAAAAATTCCTTGGAATGGGCTCCCTTTCTTCCCTTCTCCAACGTCTTGAATTCCGTTCCTTTCTGTCCCGGCTTTTTTCCCGCTCTTTCCCACTTCTTTTTTCCATGGAGGCGGCGCCTCAAGGGAGCTGGGAATGAAAACATTCCCGAAAAAAGGGGATTTCCCCCCCAAACTGGCGCTAATTTCTCGGGATTCAGGGATCTTCCCTTATCCCATTCCTTGGGCTTGCTCTGATTTTCGGGAATAATCTGAATTTTCCCGGGATGAGTCATCGGGCCAGAAATCGGGAAGAAAAACCAAAACAGGGATTTCACAACCGGGACAAATCCATGGGAATGCTTAAGGAAAAGTTCTGGGAATGCTGAGCAGCTGGAGTGGAGGATTATTTTAATAATTCCCAGACATTTCGGTTCTTTCGCTCAAAAATAGGGATCAAAACCTGGAATCTTTGGGATTTGAAGCCCGCCTTGAAATCCAGGGAAACAAATCTGAAATAGTTTTGAAATAATCCTGGGAATTGGAGCAGGAAAAGTGGCTTTTTCCTAAGGAAAAGCCGGCTGAGATTCCCAAAATCGGGAGATTTATCCCTGATTTCCCTTTAAGCGCAGCCCTTTCCCGATTTCCTTCGTTCCTCCATCAATCCGTGGATTATCCCGATTATTTTGTTGCCNTTTTCTTTCTTTTTTTTTTTCTTTTTTTGTTTTTTTTTGTTTTTTTTTTTTTTTTTTTTTTTTTTTTTTTAAGGATTTTCATTCCTTTGGCTTTGGTTATTTTGGAATTCCCGCCAGGAATCCGCCCCTTTCCCCTCGGAGCTGGAATCAGACTCAGTTCATCCCGGAAAAAAGCGGGAGTAAAGACCCCCCCTCTTTTCCAAGCGTTTTTTCCTTGCCCTGGGCCCTCCCTGAGGGGGGAGCCGACGGATTCGGCCTTTCCCAAAGCCACGCCATTCCCAAATTTCCGTCCTTTCCAGCCGGATCCGGGCAAAACCAACAACGAAGGGAGAATTCCTCCCAGCTCTCTCCAGAGCGAGGAATGGTTTTCCTGGGAACGTGCCTCTTCTCCCAAAAGGGCTGATGAGGCGGGAATCACCGCCCGGGAGCGACGATTCCATTCCGTTCGGGATCGTTTCTTTCCCTGGAACTCGGAGATGTCCCTCGGGAATTTTGCCGGCGGATTCCTTAATGGGTTCCGACATTTCCGCCCTCGGAAAAGCAAACATTTCCTTCCCTCCGCGTTTTCCCGGCGGCGGCGCCCGGAGCCGCCGGAAGGAATTCCCGCAGGGAATGCAGGGAGCGATTCCCGGGATGGGGGTGAGGAGCTGGCTTTGGAGACTTTCCCTAAAAATCCACCTGCGGGAATGTTGGCTTGGATTATGTGGGATGGGTCTGCTGCCCGGCCAAGCCTTGGATGGGCACGGACGCTTCCCGTTATCCCAGGCTGCTCCAAGCCTTATCCAGCCTGACCTGGAATAAATATTCCATGGAAAAGGCTGGAAGGGGCTGCCCGGGACAGGGAGGGGGTCGCCATTCCCAGAGGGATTGAAAAGCTTTGGGAATGTGGGATAGCGCCAGGGAACGCTTGGCCTCGATGATTGCCAGGGATTTTCCAACCTCAGGGATTCCATGATTCCTGCCGGGAATCCCTCGGCTTTTCCCAAAAATCCTCCTAAGATTCCTGAGGATTTCTGCCCCCTTTCGTTGCTCCTTTCCCGAATCCCTACGGAAGCAGGGATGGAATGGGATGAGCTTCTTTCCCAGCCAAACCGTTCCGTGCTTCCGTGATGCCGTGGGAAAGCAGGAGCGGGAGCCTGCATGGAAAAGCTGCGGATCCGGGATGTTCCCGCTGCATTCCCAGCGTGTCCGGCTGCACCGGCTTGCCTTCATCCCGGGATTTTTTGTTCCCCTCTTCCATCCCCTTGATCCCTTTTTAAGTCCGGGATGCAGGAGATGATTCCTGCGGGAGCGGAGAATCCCGGGATGCTTTGGGTGGGAAGGGATGTGGAGGATTTTCCAAGCTCCTTCCGCTATCCCAGGTTGCTCCGAGATGTCCTTGGATAGTTCCGGGGATGGAGCAGCCGCAGCTTCCCTGGAAAACCTGTGGAAGCGGGAGTGTGAACATTCCCGGTCTCCCTTCCAGCCAGGAATTCCTGGGAGAGGGGCAGGACACGGGGGATGGCTCCCCACTGCCGGAGGGATGGGATATTGGGAAGGAATTCCTGGAGAGGCCTTGGAACGGAATTCCCCGGGATGGCTGCCCCATCCCTGGAATTCTCCAAGGGCTCAGCCTGGGACAGCGGAGCGGAGCGATCCCTAAAATCTCTCCCAGGCCCAACCATTCCCGGCTTCTGCTCCAACCTGGGAAACCCCCTGGATTTGGGGCGCGATCCGGGCGGGAAAACGGGATGAGATCCGGACGAGGTCCGGGCCGTGGCTCCAGCGGCGATCCCGTGTCCCGGGCAGGTGCCTTCCCTCCCTCCACTTGTTTTTCCCGGAGCCCCGAGCAGCCTCCGGAATGCGCTCCCGCTCCGCGGCCTTTTCCGTGCGCTGCTCCCAAGCGGAGCTCAGCTGCTCCCAATTAATTCCGGAGGCCTCGGCCTTGTCCGTCCCGAGAGAAAGATCTGGAAGAGCTGACATCTGGATGGGATTTTGGGAACGCGGGTCCGGAGCGGGAACGCGGCCGAGGTGTGTGGGTGGCTTTTCCTTCCGGCCTTTTCCTGGGAATGCGCTTCCCGAGGTTTTTCATCCGCTCGTCTCCCTCTCCCCTCCTCCCGGCCGCCCGCCCGACATGTGGCCGGAATTAGGGATGTGCCGTTGGAAAAGCTGGAGCTGGGAGAGGCCGGGGCTGCTCCCGGGATTCTCGGCGTCCTGGGCTGCTTTTCCATTCAAAATCCAGGACGTTCTCCTTGAAGCTCCGGGAGTTTGTCACTGAAACGCTGGGAATGTCGCGCTGAAAGGCAGGGAATTTTTCCCTAAAACTGAGGAGATTTCTCTTTAAAACCGAGGGAATTTCCCACTAAAAATCGAGGGAATTTCTCTCTAAAACCAAGGGAATTTCTCTCTAAAACCAAGGGAATTTAATTTTTCCCTAAAAAATGAGGAAATTTTTCCCTAAAAACTGAGGGAATTTCCCTGTAAAATGAGGGAATTTTCCCCTAAGACTTGAGGGAATTCTTCTTTAAAACCGAGGGAATTTGCCTCTAAAAACTGAGGGAATTTTTCTCTAAAACCTCTAAAATTTTTCCCTAAAAAAATGAGGGAATTTCCCTCTAAAATGAGGGAATTTCTCCCTGAAACTGAGGGAATTTTCCTCTAAAACCAAGGAAAATCTTTCCCTAAAAACTGAGGGAATTTCCCTGTAAAATGAAGGAATTTTCTCCCTAAAACAGAGGGAATTTTTCCCTAAAACCTGAGGAAATTTTTCCCCTAAAAAGTGAGGGAATTTCTCCCTAAAACTGAGGGAATTTTTCTCTAAGGAAGATTTTCCCTAAAAACTGAGGGAATTTCCCTGTAAAATGAAGGAATTTTCTCCCTAAAACAGAGGGAATTTTTCCCTAAAACCTGAGGAAATTTTTCCCTAAAAACTGAGGAAATTTCTCTCTAAAGTGAGGAAATTTCTCCCTAAAACTGAGGGAATTTTTCTCTAAAACCAAGGAAAATCTTTCCCTAAAAACTGAGGGAATTTCCCTGTAAAATGAGGGAATTTCTCCCTGAAACTGAGGGAATTTTTCTCTAAAACTTAAGGAATTTTCCCCTAAAAATGAGGGAATTTCTCTGTAAAATGAGGGAATTTTTCCCTAAAAACTGTGGGAATTTCTCTCCCAAACTGAGGAGCCTGACCTCCTGAAATCGGGATTTGCCTTTCATCCCGGGAAACGCTGGGGCGCGAGTGGGGATTTCTCCCGGATTCCGATACCGGGCAGCTGCATCCCAGCCGGAATCTCCCGCTCGCCGTTCCGGGATTTTGACTCTGCCGTGGCTCGGTCGTGCCTTGGTTTCTCCCGCTTTTCCTGGGACTCTCTCCCAGTTTTCCCGGGATTTGGAACGCTGGTGGTGCCACGGGTCCCGTGCTGGGATATTCCCAATGCCCCCAATCCTTTCGCTCCCGGTTTTTTTCCAGGGGGGGTTTCCAGGAGAAGAAGCCGGGAGCCGGCCGCTTTTCCAGCCGTGCTTCCCGGCTGGATTTGCTCTTCCCGAACGTCGGGAGCGGGCGCCGTGCCAAATCCTGGGATCCGCTGCCTGCTCAAAATGGAGGCAGGAAAGGATCCATTTGCATCCCGGGATTCGGGATTCAGCCTTCCCGACCATCTGGAGAGAGCGCGGAGCAGCGGGAATCGTTCCCGCCCGATGGAAAAACATTCCCTTTATCCTTCCGGCCCGGCTTGGAGGGATTTGGGATGCGATTCCCTCCTGCACGACCAGGAGGGATCCAGCAGTTATTCCCTACAAAATGTGCGGGAGGCTCGGACGGATTCGGGAAAAGCGGGAATCAACGCGGCGCAGGAGCCGGGGGAATTGCAGGGATAAACGGGATCGTTCCCAGGGAAGGAGGAGTTTTCCCGTCCCGCGCTGCTCCAGGTTTTTACCAGCCGTTCCAAACCGGATCCCTGGGAATTCCACATCCCGGGGGGGTGATTTCGCCTCGTTGACATTCCAGGTTTTTGGGGTTTTTTTTTAGTTGGCAAACTCCGGGTTTTGAGCCGCTTTCCAGGGGTGAAATCCAGAGGTTTCCATCCCAAAAAAAACCCCCACATCGTTCCCAGTTCCTGTTTTCCTGGAAAAAAACCGCGCGGCCATCCGTCGGCTGAGCGGATTTCCGGGACGCTTCCAGCCGGGCAAACATCCGCTCTGGGAGCTGGGAATTGACTTCCCAGGCACGGAAAGCTTTGGTGTGCGGGGAGAATTCTGGGATGGGCTGGGTTTTCCGGGAAAAGCTGGCTTTTTCCGGAAAAGCTGTGCCTAAGGAAAGCTTTCTTCCCGCAGGTTTATGCTCCGTCCGCCAGCACTGCCGACTACAACCGGGATTCTCCCGGATATCCCGCCTCCAAACCAGCAGCCAGCACTTTTCCCAGCTCCTTCTTCATGCAAGGTAAGCGGGAAAAGCTCTTCCCAAGCTTTCTTTTTTTTTCCCAAGCTTTCCTTTCCTCGTTGGAGCATCCAGTCCCTGCGGGATCATTCCCACGAA
Organism: Atrichornis clamosus; assembly: GCA_013400975.1. Classification (NCBI taxonomy): domain Eukaryota; kingdom Metazoa; phylum Chordata; class Aves; order Passeriformes; family Menuridae; genus Atrichornis; species Atrichornis clamosus. The sequence goes on along the minus strand of WBMZ01012055.1, from coordinate 10,285 downwards.
TTCTGGGGCGCTCCCGTTCCCGGGGAGTTGAAATGAGGAGGAATTCCCGTGGTGTTGCCGCTGCTCGTTAGAAAATTTGGGATCAGGGAATTAAGAACGCTCCGGGAGTTCGGAAAGATGCGTGGAAAATCGGGCTCCTCGGATCTTGCCTCCTTTCGGGCGAAATCATTCCCGTTGTAGGGTGAGGGTCGCGGAATTCCGCGGTTGGGAAAAGCTCTCCAAGGTCATCCCATCCATCCTTCCCGGTGCTCCGTTACCCGTGGCCTCACGGGCCACATCCGTGGACTTTTTTTCGGACGCTTCCAGCGTTTGAGGGCCCTTTTTCCACGCGGGAGTTTCCCCCTCGTTTCCAGTGCGCTGGAATCCTCCGGAATTCCCGAGGCGGCGATTCCGGGGATTCGACGGATATGGGAATGCTTTCCCTCGGTCTTCCAGGCTGGGCTGGGGAGCCTCCCGGTGGCCCCGGCCCTGGATGTTATCCCACGGCTGCTCTCCCGTTCCACGATTCCCACGTTTCCCTTGCAGATGGCCACCACAGCGGCGATCCCTGGAGCTCTTCCAGCGGGATGAACCAGCCGGGATACGCGGGAATGCTCGGCAACTCTTCCCACATTCCCCAGTCCAGCAGCTACTGCAGCCTCCACCCGCACGAGCGCCTGGTGAGGCTCGGGATCGGCATTTCCCGGGAGAACGGGGTGGGAGCCTCACCCCGGGAATGTCGCAGCACTCCCAGGGGTTCCCGATTCCCACCCCACCTCGGGAGAGGAATCCCGACAATCCGGCCGCCTTCAGGATCGCGGCGCCGCCGCCGGCGGCTCTCCGGGTTTCCCGTCCTGCCGACGTTCCCGGTTCTCCCTCTTTTCGCAGAGCTACCCGTCCCACTCGTCGGCCGACATCAATCCCAGTCTTCCGCCCATGTCCACGTTCCATCGGAGCGGGAGCAGCCACTACAGCGGGAGCTCCTGCACGCCCCCGGCCAACGGCGCCGACGCCCTCCTGGGTGCGCATCCCGAGCCCTGGGGCCGGCCCGCGCGACCGGCACCCCGCGGCCCAGCCGGCGCCGAAGGCGCCTGGGCTCCCAGCGGGAGGGTTCCGGGAAAGCGGGAATGGGGAGGTGGCGGGGCGCGGCTCGGTGTTGGCGGGGAAGGGAATCCCGGGAAAATCGGGAGCGTGAGGTTCGGAGGGGCCGCGGTTCCGGGGTGCAATGGCTGAGCGGGATTCAGGGGGAAGGATGGATGGAGGGCGGGATCAGCCGGGAACTCGTGGATGTCGTGGGCTGGGAATGCAGGGAATAAAGGAGGACTTAAAGGCAGGCTCCGGCTCGGAATTCTTCCGGAGCGGGTGGATTCCCCATCCCTGGAAGAATACTCCAGGTGGGATCGGGCTGCTGGAAGGCGTCCCTGCCCGTGGAAAAGTGTGGGAATGGGATGAGCCCCTCCCAACCCCCAGGCGCTTCCCAGAGCTTTGCTGCCTTCCTGCTTGGCTTTTCCAGGCGGGAGTATCCCCACTTTGGAATTCCTTCCCGCAAGGAATTGCCCTGGGATCTCGTTCCCTCTGGAGACCTCGGTGCTCTTCCTTCGGGAACTTCCCAGACCTTTGGTCTCCTCCTTCCCCATCCCTGGAATATCCGAGGGCAGCTCGGAGCAGCCTGGACTCCTGGAATTACCGAGGAGCTTGGGGACGTTTCCGGGCAGGGAAGAGGTGGAATTCTTTCCCATGGAATGTTTTCCGTTGCAGCCAGCAGAGGAAGCGGAGCCGCGGGAAGCTCGCAGACGGGAGACGCCCTGGGGAAAGCACTCGCCTCTGTAAGGAAAAGTTTCCTTTGGAATTCTCCTTCCCACCCTTTGGAAAGGGAATCGGAAATCCGGTGCGGGCGGTTGGAGTCGGTGACGACGAGCGGGAGCAGGGAATAGTCAGGGAAAAGCGGCGTGGGGAATGTTGCCGATGGATTCAGGAGAGGAATGGGAAGAGGGAAGGTTTGGCCTGGTCCCATCCGTGGGGTGCCAGGTGCATCCCAAGCCCATTCCCATGGGAAGGGGAGGCCGGAGCCCCGCAGCGGGACGGCTCCTGCATTCCCGAAGCAGCAGGATTCCTTGGGAATGTCCTGGCGCTTTCCTGGCCGTTCCCACCTTGGCACTTCCCCGCGGAGCCGGCAATTCCCGCCTCGGGCCGGGATAACGGGATCCCAGGTGGGATCTTCCCGGCCCTTTCCCGTTATCCCGCTCGGCAGCGGCCGCCTCGATCCAGGAGCATTCCAACAATTTTCTGGGCACAGTGGGTTCCATTGAGTTCTCATGACATTCCCACCTCAAAGCAAGTCCAAGACAACCAAACCACACCTGGGACATTCCCAATCCCGGGAATCTTTCCCAAGGACCTGGCGTCCGACTCCCTTCGCCTCCTCCTCCTCCTCCAAGTCACCGAGGAGCTCCGGAGCTCGGCACCGAAAGAATTCCTTGGAATTCGAGAGGCTTTTCGCAGCTGGCCCGCTTTGGACGGAAGCGAGCGGGGATGCTGGAGGAATTCCGAGGTTTTTTTTGGTTTTCTTTTGATTTTTTCGGGATGGGCCGGATTGTAATTGTGTCTCATCTCTTAAAGATCTATTCTCCAGAGCACACCAACAACAGCTTCCCATCAAATCCTTCAACTCCCGTCGCTTCTCCCCCTTCTCTCTCAGGTATTGTTCCGTTCTTTTTTACTGCATCCCAAAGTTTGGGGGTCGTTGTTGGTTTTTTTTTGGTTTTTTGGGAAGAGATCCCCCCCGCTGCGGTCGGATCCCGCGGGGCCGGGAGTTTTCGGTTGGGCAGCTCCCGGTTCCCGGCGTGGAGAGGTTGGCTCGGCTCTCCCGCTTCCCAAAAATTAGGAGGTGGTTGTCCCGCTTCCCGAAAATTAGAGAGGAAGATGCTCTCCTGCTTCCCAAAAGTTAGAGAGGAGGTTGCTTTCCCACTTCCCAAAAAACGGAGAGGAGGTTGTTCAGCTCTCCCGCTTCCCAAAAATTGGAGAGGAGGTTGCTTGCTTTCCCACTTCCCAAAAAACGGAGAGGAGGTTGCTCTCCTGCTTCCCAAAAAATGGAGAGGAGGTCGCTCTCCTGCTTCCCAAAAATTGGAGAGGAGGTTGACTTGGCTTTCCCACTTCCCAAAAATTAGAGAGGAGGTTGTTCAGCTCTCCTGCTTCCCAAAAATCGGAGAGGAGGTTGCTCTCCCACTTCTCAAAAAACGGAGAGGAGGTCGCTCCCACACTTCCCAAAATTTAGAGTGGACTTTGCTCTCCTGCTTCCCAAAAATCAGAGAGGAGGTCGCTTTCCCACTTCCCAAAAAATGGAGAGGAGATGGCTCTCCTGCTTCCCAAAAATTGGAGAGGAGGTTGCTCTGCCACTTCCCAAAAATTGGAGAGGAGGTTGTTCGGCTCTCCTGCTTCCCAGAAGTTAGAGAGGAAGATGCTCTCCTGCTTCCCAAAAATTGGAGAGGAAGTCACTCTCCTGCTTCCCAAAAGTTAAGGAGGAGGTCGCTTTCCCACTTCCCAGAAATTAGAGAGGAAGATGCTCTCCCACTTCCCAAAAAACGGAGAGGAGGTCGCTCCCACACTTCCCAAAATTTAGAGAGGAGGTTGTTCAGCTTTCCCACTTCCCAGAAATTGGAGAGGAAGATGCTCTCCTGCTTCCCAAGAATTAGAGTGGAGGTTGCTCTCTCGCTTCCCGAGAAATGGAGAGGAGGTCGCTCCCACGCTTCCCAAAATTTAGAGTGGAGTTTGCTCTCCTGCTTCCCAAAAATCAGAGAGGAGGTCTCTTTCCCACTTCCCAGAAATGGGAGAGGAAGGTGCTCTCCTGCTTCCCAAAAATTAGAGAGGAAGGTGCTCTCCTGCTTCCCAAAAAATGGAGAGGAGGTTGGCTCGGCTTTCCCACTTCCCAAAAAATCCGTCCTTCCCGCAGCCTCAGGCTCTTGCCGGGGGATTTCGGGATAGGACCCGGGCTGATGTTTTTCCAGCAGATCCAGGGAATTGGCAGAGCAGGAAGGGTTTGGAGGATCCCTTCCCGTCCCTGGAAGTGCTCCGGGTCGGATAAGCCCTGGAGCCAGCTGGGATTCATGGAAGTTGTCCCTGGATTGGACTCAGCGACCTCTAAAGGTCCTCTCAGTGATTCCGTGGTTTGGGAATTCCAGCCTTTGGTTCCAATATTTCCAGATTCCCAAATTCCCCACGGGAACAAATCCCGAGGCCCAGGGTAGTTCTGAGCCTCACGGAGTTGGAATATTCCCTGGAATAGAATTCCCAGTTTTTAATCCGTGAGCTCGGCCCAGGCAGCGCATCCCAAGCCCCTGGAGAATCCCTCTTGGATTTTCCCCCTCTGGGAAGCTAGGTGTGGATCGTGGATCACCCGAAATTCCGGATATTCCCGCTGTTTTAACTTCCCGGGAATCCCGAGCGGACCCGCGTCTCCGTAGGGCAGGGAAAGCTGGGATCCGTCCTGCGCTCTCCAGGAGCAGCCGGAAAGGGGGAGGAAGCTCCCGCTCTTCCCAGGGCGTGTTCCCGTAATCCTGGCAGCATCCTGCAGGGATGAGATTCTTTGGGAAGGAGGGGTGGTGCCGGAGGGGTCATGCGGGAGAATCCCACGGCCACCTGCATCCCGCTCCTAACTTTGGGATAAAACCTATGGAAGCCGCTCCAGCGGGAGACCGGGATCACCTGGCCTGGCTTGAGGGGGTTTCCCATCCCAAAAGGACTTCCCAGCTTTATTTTTCTGGGAATGATCCCAAACTGTAGCACCCCCAGCCCCGGGGCTGGAATCTCCTTCCCGTGTCAGTGAGAGGGTAAATTCCAGAGGGGGAAATTCCCGGAGGATTTGAGCTGGGCTGCTTTGTCCTGGGGAAATCGGGAGCACCCAGTGAATCCAAAAGCAGCAATCCAAGGAAGGAGTGGAAGTGGATTTAAGGGAGAGCACGGAAAACAGGGATGAGAGAACCCCCCTCCAATATTTTCCAGGAATCCCACCCTGGCCCGCCTCATTCCCAACAAACACCCCTGAGCCTGGCCACTCGGAAAATCCCAGCATTCCCGCCTCGCTCCGGAGTGCCGTTTCCCGGGCTCCATGGCAGGATCCAGACGAATCCGTGACGCGCGGAACGATTTTTCCCAGTTTTTCCTGGAAGAGCAGGACCCCCCCCACCTCTCCCCCTTTTCCTTCCCGCAACAACCGAGCCGAGCTTAGCGCAGCTCCCACCTCGGGACCCTCCGGAACAGGGCGGCATTCCAGAGGGCGCCGGCCCTTTCCCGCGCGTCCGCAGGCCTCCGGAAAAGGTTGGAAAAGGGCGTTTGTCGTGCGGAGTTCTAACGGTAATTCCGGTTTTACTTCCAAGCAGGAACAGCTTGGTCTAGGAATGGAGCTCAAGCGTCTTCATCTCCCAATTATGACGGTCCCTTACACTCCCTGGTATGTTCATTAGCGAGCTCCGCTAATTAACGGCTCCTCATCCGCTTCCCGATCCATCCTTTCCTCGGGCACGGCTCCGGCATTCCGGCGGCGCCTCCTTCTCCCGCTTCCGGCCGCCCCCGGGGGCGGAAAAAAACCCCGGGAGAGAGCGACGGGAAAAGCGAGGGCGGGGGGAGGGTTAGAGGAGAGGAGGGATTGGGAATGGGAATGGGAATGGGAATGGGGAGTTGTGGATGTAGGATGGTGTGGCCGGTTATCCCGGGGGGGTGAGGGAGAGAGGGAATGGTGCCGCAAGGAGGGATCGTCTCCAGAGGGAATGGTCCTGGGATGAGGGAGGTGATGGAAGGTCAGGGATCCCTATGGAATGAGGGAATGGTCCTGGAATGAGGGAGAGGAAGGTCAGGGATCCCCATGGAATGAGGGAGAGGAAGGTCAGGGATCCCCATGGAATGAGGGAGATGAAGGTCAGGGATCTGGGAATGAGGGAGAGGAAGGTCAGGGATTCCCCATGGAATGAGGGAGATGAAGGTCAGGGATCTGGGAATGAGGGAGAGGACGGTCGGGGATCCCCATGGAATAAGGGAGAGGAAGGTCAGGGATTCTCATGGAATGAGGGAGATGAAGGTCAGGGATCTGGGAATGAGGGAGAGGAAGGTCAGGGGTTGCCCAGGGAAGGAGGGAGAGGAAGGTCAGGGATCCCCATGGAATGAGGGAGAGGCAGGTCAGGGATTCCCATGGAATGATGGAAATCATGAAGTGGTGGTCATGGTCCTCTCCGTGGGGAATTCCGGCGGGATGAGCATCCCAGGGTTGTCAGTGGGATGCTCCAGGGAATATCGGTGGGATTTGTCACCTTTCCCTATGGAAAGCTGCGGAGTCGGAGCCGGCCAAAAGCCCGGAGAATCCGAAGCCTTCTGCTCCCCTCCGGATTGGTTGTTGGTCTCGGTTGGAAGTGTCGGGAATTTTGCCGGAGTTAGGGATCAGTACGGACTGGTTTTCCCATCCCAGTGCAGAAATCCTTCTCCTGATGGATCGCAGTGTTTTCCAGGCTTTTCCATGGATGTGCTGTGGCTATTTGGGGGCTTTGGAGAGCACTGGGAATGTTGAGAGCTCGGCTGAGGAGCTCCGGCAGCTCAGGGACCCCATCCCTTGGGAATTGTCCTGGTGAGGTTCTCCAGGATTTGGGAATTGTCCTGGTCAGGTTCCTCATCCCTTGGGAATTGCCCTGGTCAGGTTCTCCAGGATTTGGGAATTGGCCTGGTCAGGTTCCTCGTCCCTTGGGAATTGTCCTGGTGAAGTTCTCCAGGGTCCCCATCCATTGGGAATTACCCTGTTGAAGTTCTCCAGGATTTGGGAATTGTCCTGGTCAGGTTCCTCATCCCTTGGGAATTGTCCTGTGGAGGTTTCTCATCCCTTGGGAATTGCCCTGCTGAGGTTCCCTGTTCCCCAATCCTTGGGAATTGTCCTGGTGAGGTTCCTCATCCCTTGGGAATGGTCCTGGTGAGGTTCTCCAGCATTTGGGAATGGTCCTGTGGAGGTTCTTTGTCCCTTGGGAATTGTCCTGGTGAGGATCCTCATCCCTTGGGAATGGTCCTGGTGAGGTTCTCCAGCATTTGGGAATGGTCCTGGTGAGGTTCCAGGTTCCCGAATCCTTGGGAATGGCCCTGTGGAGTTTCCTCGTCCCATGGGAACTTTTCCCAGGAGGGAACAACCCCCGGCTGCGAGCACCTCCTGTTCCCCTCTCTCCGTGTGATCCCGGGATTCGCTGGGGAGGGCGGGGCAGGAGAATCCCGCTGGGAGCCGAAGTTCCGCTGCAAACTCGCTCGATTCCTTTCCTCCTCCTGCTTTTTCCGGTTCCGCTGTGGTCGGAACGTTCCTTTGCCGTCCCGGATTTCGTTCCAATCCCCCCCAAATTCCGCGGGCCCGGCCCGATCTCTGCTCATGAGGAATCATTGAACCTGTTCTGCCCATGAAAATCTGAAGCTGGATCCGTGGGATCCGTTCCCTAGGGAAGCAACATTCCTGAAAAACTCCAAAACAACAACGAAAAAACCAAACCAAAAAAGAAAAAAAGCCAGGGAAGCGAACAGAACGGAAGGAAGGATCCTCCGAAGTCGGGTCCGATGGAAAAGCGCCGAGGGGATGAGCAGGAAGGCGCGGCTGTCCGGCGCCGTGCCGTGCTCACGCGCTCTCCCGCTTTTCCGCCCGCAGCAGAGCCGGATCGAGGATCGCCTGGAGCGCTTGGACGACGCCATCCACGTGCTCCGGAACCACGCCGTGGGGCCGGCCACCGGCATGGCCGGGAGCCACGGGGAGATCCATGGATTGCTCGGCCCCGCCCACAACGGAGCCATGGCCGGCCTGGGATCCGGCTACGGCACCGGGCTGCTGTCGGCCAACCGGCATTCCCTGATGGTGAGCGCCGGGATTTGGGACTGGGGAGGGAGCGGGGATGGCGGAGAGGAGCCGCGGAGGTGGGAGCGTCCCGGTGTTCCGGTGGGGGCTGCTCCAGGGCAGGGGGAGCATCCCGGTGGGACCGGAGCATCCCGGTGGGACCGGAGCATTCCAGTGGAACAGGAGTATCCCGGTGGGACCGGAGTATCCCAGTGGGAGCTGTTCCATGGTAATGGGAGCTTCCCACTGGATCAGGAGTATCCCGGTGGGACGGGAGTATCCCGGTGGGAGCTGCTCCAGGGCAACGGGAGTAGCAGATCCCATGATTCCAACCCAAACCATTCCAGGATTCCAACCCAGTTGGAATTCCATGATTCCAACCTAAGCTGTCCTGGGATTCCGTAATTCCAACCTAAACCATTCCAGAATTCCATGATTTCAACCCAAACTGTTCTGGGATTCCACAATTTCAGCCCAAACCATCCTGGAATTCCAGGATTCTGACCCAAACCATCCTGGGAAGAGCCTGACTCAGGAATTCCTTTGGAAAACTGGGCTGGATTCGAGGGTCCAAGCAGCAGAACAAAGGAGAAAGTTCGGGAATGGGAGTCAGCCTGGAATTTGCCTTTGCCCGGTGGATTCCAGGCTGGAAAGGAAGAGGAAAGGGCAGAAAATTCCCAAAAAACCCAGAAAGATGCTGGTGATGTTTTCCACGTTGGGATTTGAATCCCTACCCAAAATTCCTGCTTTTCCAATGGTGGGAATAAAATCCTTAGGGACCATGGGAAAATGGGACCATCATCCCCGGGAACTGGGCACCAAAATCATGGAATCATGGAACGGTTTAGGCTGGAGTTAGGGATCCTGCCATGGGACACCTTCCCCTATCCCAGGTTGCTCCAAGCCCCATCCAACCTTGGATAATTCCAAGGATGGAGCAGCCACGCCTCCGGATCGAGCCAATCCTTCCAGGAAAAGCCATCCCAGTGGGAAAGCAATCCCAGGGATTATTCCCGAGCTTCCCTCTTGGCTCCAGGATAGGGCCCAACCGATTGGTTTTCCTTAGAATCCTTGGATTCTCTGCCGTGGGTGGGAACAGCTGGAGCTTCGTTCCGGGTATTCCCATTTATTTCACTTCCTTTGGATTATTCTGCTCCATTGTTGATTCCAATTAATTCCATTTATTTCTTTTATTTATTCTCCTTATTTATTCGAATTTCTTCTGCTTATTATATTCCGTTAATTCTAATTATTGATTCCAATTTTTATTCTGTTTATTCTAATTATTTATTCCAATTTCTTGTTTATTATATTCCATTAGTTCTAATTATTCATTCTAATTTTTATTCTGTTTACTCCAATTATTTATTCGAATTTCTTCTGTTTAGTCTATTTTATTCTATTAATTCTAATGTTTCCCTCTAATCTTTTACTGTTTCTCCTAATTAATTATTTCTACAAGTTCTAATTATTTATTCTGATTTATTCTGCTTCCTCTATTTTATTTATTCCAATTATTTATTCTTACTGTTTCTTCTATTTTATTAGCCTTATTTTAATTTTTATTCTAACTTTTAATTCTGTTTCTTCTAATTATTTATTCCATTTATTGATTTTCCTTATCCTAATTGTTTATCGTAATGAATTGTTTCTTCTGTTTTATTCTCCTTAATTTTTTATTCTAATTTTTAAGTCTGTTTAATTCTCTTTATTCTAATCATTTATCCCATTTATTTATTTTACTTATTTGAATTATTTTATTCTAATTTATTCTGTTTATTTATTCTCATTTATTCTATTCTACTCATTGCTTTGAATTAATTCTATTTTATTCCATTTATCCTAATAATTTATTCTATTTAATTCCATTTATTTTGATTATTTTTATGTGTTCCGTTCCATTCCTTCTGTTTTATCCTATTGATCATTTTATTCTCTTTATTATTTTATTCTATTTATTGCTTTATTCTGTTTATTATTTTATTCTCTTTATTCTAATCCAAATAATTTATTGAATCCTATTTATTTAATGGATTTATTTTGATTTATTCCATTTTCTTCTCTTCCTTCTCCTCGCTTTTATTTATTCCATTTAATTCGATTGATTTTGATTTATTCCATTTAATTTTATTTCTTTTATTCTGTTTATTTTATTTATTTTACTATCTTATTTATTTATTCCCTTGATTCCATTTGATTCCTTTTGATTCCGTTCCAGTTATTTTATTGATTCCATTTGATTCTCTTCCATTGATCCAACTGATTTTTATTTATCCCATTCTGCTTCTTTCTTACTAATTCAGGTTTATTTCATTTCTATTTATTGATTTGATTTGATGAATTCTCAATTTAATCTCCTTTATTTTATCCTATTTCTTCTCTTTAATTCCACCTTTTTCATTCCACTTCTGTTTCATTTATTGCCTTTATTTTATTCCCTTTATTCCAACCCATCCCATCCCATCC
>WBMZ01012054.1:0-31262 GCA_013400975.1 Atrichornis clamosus | reverse complement strand
TGTGTCTGAGCCGTGACTGGCCTGTGGCTGGACTGGGCTTGCTCTGACCCTCGGAGTTTTCCATTTCCCCACTCTGCCAGTGAGGAGCTGCACAGGCAGCCAGGAGAGAGCAGGTCCAGGATGGCTGGACTGGCCAGAGGGATATTCCACACCGGGAAACACTGTGCTCAGGGTATGAACTGGGGCAGTTGGCCTGTGCCAAGTGTAGAGTTCTATAAAAGGGCCCATCTCCTCTCTCTGGGATAGGAAATCAGGAAGACACTTCCCTGGGATGGGAGGTGGGGCCTTTACATCCTGGCTGGAGAATGGGCCCATGTGCTTTGATTCCAGAATCCCAGACTGGTTTGGGTAGTGAGGGACATTAAAGACCATCCCATTCCAACACACTGCCATGGGCAGGGACACCTCCCACTATCCCAGGTTGTTCCAAACCCCATTCAACCTGGTCTTGGACACTTCCAGGGATGGGGCAGTCACAGATTCTCTGGGCACCCTGTGCCAGGGCCTCCCCACCCTCTGAGTAAAGAATTCCTTCCCAGTCATGGGCCACTTCCTTCTGGAGAACACTTCCACAGGGAAAGGGCTGGGTGTGAAACCAACTGTGCTCCCTTAAGGGGACAGATATCCCTAGGGAAACCACAGAGGGATGTGAACTTCTCCTGGGGCTGGGGTGGTGACTCAGGGATGGACAAATGTCCAAAGAGCCGTGAGCAGGACAACGAGGAAGGAGAGAAGTCTCTTGGATGTGTCCTTTTCATGCACAGGTTCCAGTGGTTTCCTGGTTGCTCCAGTGGTTTCCTGGTTGTTCCAGCGCCTGTTCAGCTCCTTCCCAACACTTGAAACCATGGTATTTGTACTGAGACTGACTAATGAACCTCTTTAATTGGCAGAGCTCTAAGGGGGTTTGGGGGCTGGGCAGTGCAGTCAGAGCAGGCAGGGGAGAGCTGAGCCCCACAGAGGAGGTCTGACACAGGGGTCCCTCTGCAGACAGCCCTGGCTGCTGGATCCCACCTGGCTGGATCCACGTGGGAGCAGTACCTGAGGGAAGCACACTGGACTCTTCTGTTGGCATTTCGGGTTTCCTAACCCAGTGTTATGTGAGGCAAAATAATCCCAGGTATGAAAAGCCCCGTGAATAAAAGAGGAGAGTGGGTTGGAAGTCCAGGGAAATCTGCTGGGATCAATTTTCACATTTTTCAGGCAGCTGGAAATGTTTTGTTTGGCTTGAGAGAACATCTGTGTTGTGTTCCTGTTCAGAGGGAGCGCTGGGCTCCTCAGGAATCGCTCGATTCCTGCTTCAATGTGGAATTTCAGAGCCTAAAAGAGCTGCCAAGACCTGAGCCCTCCCACACCTTCCTGGATCAAGGGCCAGCATCCCACCTGAAACCAAAGGGCAGGAAACTCTTGTGGGTCCAACAGTGGCCCGAGGTGTCTGGGGAATTCAGCTGGATTGGGAATATTCACACTTCTACTCATCAAGTTTACCTGTCTCACTGAGAGCTGTGCTGGAACTTATTAATTAGTCCTTTGCTAAAGCCTTTGAGATTCCCAGATGAAAGGCAGCCTGGAAGTGCAAAGGATGTCAAACATTTATTTCCAGCTGGGAGCCACGTGAAGAGCTGCAGAGTGTTGAAAGGAGTCCTGCCAATTAATTTACACTTAAGCAGAAGTGTTGGGCTTGTTTTTCTGAAGATTTTGTTTTTCTGAAAATTAAAAAATAAAAAGCCAAACCAAAATCAGAAAGTAAATGTTGAAAGGGTCGAGACTCCTTGGATAATATTGGATAACTCTCCACGTTCAGTTCTGCTGATCAAAGCTTTAACACTTGAAAATTTAGGGATTCTCTGATTCTCTACAATAATGCACATTAAATGTGTAAAGGTTCCTTTACTTCTGTGAAAAGCAGGAAAGTGAAGCTGTGAGGAAGGGAGGGTGAAGCACCTGTCCACAGGGAGTGAGAAATGGCTCCTCTGCTTGCTCCTCTGAGCTGGAGTACAGGATGCAACCAGACAACTTAACCCAGGAATAAATAATGGGAATTTGAGGATGAGTTCAGGAGGTGCTGCTTAAATGTGGGGAAGGAGAAGGGAGGGACAGGGCAGGGGTGAAAGAAAGGATCTGCCCCTCAGGTGAGACCCCCCTGCAGAGCTGCCCCAGCCCTGGAAGCTCAGGAAGGACCTGGAGCTGCTGCAGAGAGGCCAGAGGAGGCTCCAGGATGAGCACAGGATGGAGCAGCTCTGCTGGGAGGAAAGGCTGGGAGAGCTGGGATTGCTCAGCTGGAGAGGAGACCAGGGGTGAGCTCACTGCACCTTCCAGNCTCACTGCACTGCACCTTCCAGGGCCTGAAGGAGGCCACAGGAAACATGGAGAGAGACAACTTCCAAGGGGTGGAGGGGCAGGACACAGGGAACGGCTTCACAGGGGAGGGTTGGATATTGGGAAAGAATTCCTGGCTGTGGGTGGTGAGGCCCTGGCACAGGTTGCCCAGAGCAGCTGTGGCTGCCCCTGGATCCCTGGAAGTGTCCAAGGCCGGGTTGGACGGAGCTTGGAGCACCCTGGGATAGTGGGAGGTGTCCCTGCCATGGCAGGGGTGGCACTGGGTGATTTTAAGGTGCCTTGCCCATGGCACGGGTGAGATTGAGTGATTTTAAGGTCCTTCCAACCCCAACCACTGTGGGATTCTATGATTAAAGTTTTGTTTTAAAACCAGTGAAACTCCTGAATGAGAGGTGATTTTTATGTGCCTCTTTCTACATTTTGGTGCAAGTTAAACCCATCGGCTCTGGAGAGTTGCTCTGGCAGACCTGGGGAGGGATGTGGATCTGCTGCGGAGTTTCCATCCTCAGTTCCTGATTTTAGGATGATGTTTGTAGCTTTCCTACCACATGAGAGCTTTGAGGTTGGTGATGGGCCTGTGTGAAGCACCAGCTCCACGCTGGATGGAGCTGTGGTGTCCTGCCAAGGGCTGGAGGGGACTTTTCCTGCCAATTTGTGTCCCTGCAGCCCCTGGGCACCATTCCGGGAGCAGGAGGACTGCCCTGCCCAGCCCAGAGCCTCCAGAGCAGGGGAGTGAGGGCAGAGTTGTGGGTGCACACTGCGGGCAAAACCCATGAGACACCAGAGTTGAGAGAGACCTGGAGTGCTCCAGGTGGATATCCACGGGTCCACGAGCCCCCGAACACCGTCATTTGGATTTTGCAATTAAAAATACAGACCAAACTTGGGGTAATTACCAGAGAGCTGCCGTCAATCCTCCCCAAAAGTCCAGAGGGACAAACAACCAATTTGTGCTGAGATCAAAGCCCCTCTTTTGGAAAGCCAGGAGCTCACTCATCCCTCACTCTCCACAGAGATCACAGAGCTCTTGTTTGCCATCTTTGCAGTGCAAAGTCCACAAAATCTACAAGTATAATAAAATTATGGATGTGGGGACAGGAGGGGAAGAAATGGAAATTTGTGTTTATCTTGGAAAACAACAAAAAGATCTCATCTGAAGGATCTGAAGCCTCTGGATAATGAGAGCTGTGATTGTGCCTTTGTTTGGGTGCTGTTTAAGAAAGTGAATTATATTTGTCAGTAAATATTCACTCCAGATATAGGGAGATGTGGGTTTTTCATAGAATCCCAGAATATTTTGGGTGGGAAGGGACCTTAAAGCCCATCCAGGCCCATGGGCAGGGAACCTTCCACCAGACCAGGATGCTCAGGGCCCCTTCCCAAGGTTTTGTGCCCACTGGTTCTGTCCAGCTCCTAATACTGAACAATTCATGGATGTGCTCAAATATTACTTGCTGTATTTTGTGACAGAAGAAGGAGATGGTCCCAAGGCAGTCATTTCTCATGGATTTTTTTTTTTTTTTTGGCTGAATGACCCTGGCTTCAATAAATCTTTTATTTCTAAGAAAAGCACAGGACACAAAAGAAGGGTTTGTTGTTTCTTTATGCATTCATTGGACCTTGGTGGATTTTCAGGACAGATGTAACCTTTGCCTGCTGCTGTTTCCAACTGGAACCTGGGAAGAGCTCCAAGTGTGGGCTGGGAGAGTGGGAAAGGCTGGAAAATCAGGCAGAGACACCCTAGATAAAGCAGCAAAGGGATGGGGGGAACAGCTCCCAAGCAAGCAATGCACAGCCCTTCCCAATGCCCAGAACCATCCCAGGGAAGTGTCCTGTGTCCTCTGGGACCCAGAAAACCTAGTCTGGAAACTCTCCCTGAGTTCAGCTCTTCAGGCTTTCACAGCAGTTGATAATCCCAGCACGGGGCTCCCATGTGATCATGGAATTCTGGTCTGGGGGATCCCTGCCCTGCCTCCCCCATGCCCAGGGGCCAAGGGAAAGGTCTGAGCTCCAGTTCAGCTCCAGGGATGTCTCACTGAACCTCCCCTCTCCTCTGCAGGGCAGCTCCTGGAGCTGGGACACAGCTGATGTGATGGTCAGTGACATTTTCCACCTGGTTTCCCAGGAAAGTCTGGAAAGTATCTATCCATCAGCTCTGATGTCTGGTAGTGATCAGTTCTGGAAAAAAAGGAAATGAGAGGTGTACTTGCTCTGAGGGCTTCTTGTAAACCAGGAAGGGAGGGAAGGCCCTCTGTCCCTCCAGGAGCAAAGTGCTGCTCCCAGAAGGGGTCTGAGTGACCTGACAGGGTGGATCCAGGGAATGGTTGCTTTTCTGGCACTGCAGGAGGGCAGAAATCATTCCCCAAACTAAGGCCTGGTTCTGACCTGTGTTTCACACAGTCCCTGATGCTCTTGGTTGCGAGTCCTGTGTGAGGTGTGGTGTCCAAAGCAGAGGGGCTCCCACTGGAGCAGGATTTAGGCCTTGGACAGCTTAGCACAGTCCTCTGGGCTGGCTTTAGCTGGGCACAAATCCTGAACTAATTCTGCCCAATGCCTGCGCTCCTTCCCCACGTGCTGCCTGGCAGGGGAGGGTTCAGCTGCACTTCCAGCTCCTTTCCCTGGGTGTCAGGAACGCCTCGAGCCCCAGTGAACCCTGCAGTGCTTCCTGGTTTGATGGAGCATTCCAACAAATGTTCCTGGTTTGCACCCACAGAAGTGAAGGCAGGAGTAGGACTTGGTGAATATGGCAGGAGTTGCGATGTCCTTTAACTGAATGGGAAATCATGGAATCCCAGGATGGTTTGGGTTGGGAGAGACAAAGATTATTGATTCCAAACACCTGCCATGGGCAGGGACACCTTCCACTATCCCAGGCTGCTCCAAGCCCCATCCAACCTGGCCTTGGACACTTCCAGGGATCCAGGGGCAGCCACAGCCTCATCAGAACCTCTCATTTCAAAGGGCTCTGTTGCACTCCAGCACTCCCTTTTTCTGAGTGGTGCCCTCCTACACACAAAGGATGAAAAGCTGCTCCCCCTTGTCCTCCCCTGAACCTCATCAGTCTATTTTAGACCCACATTAACTCATGGACCCTCTGAGGCAGAAATAAAGCACCTGCCATGGCTGCAGAGCTCCCAGCAGCTCTGGAAATCATTGTTATTCGTAAGTAGCTTGGGATTTGCCAACCCCACTGTAGAAATGCAATATTGCTCCTTGTGGAAGGTGTGTGTGCACAGAGGGAACCCCACAGACTCCCTGTGGAAGGTGTGTGTGCTCCGAGGGAAATCCCACAGACTCCCTGTGGAAGGTGTGTGTGCTCAGAGGGAACCCCCACCTCCCGGCTATCTCAGCATGGCTCCACCCCGGACTGAGATGAAGATTATCTATTCCATGTAGTTATAATTAATATATCCGTTACATACAAGAATTACAGTGCAGCCCGGAGAAGAGAGGGCTTTGGGAGAGCCCCATCCCGGGCAGTGTCCCAGGCCAGGCTGGCCTTGGAGCAGCCTGGGGCAGTGGGAGGTGTTCCATGGCCGGGGCGGCAGTGGATGGCCCTCAGGGCCCTTCCAGCCCGGAGCAGGCCCCGGCCCGGCCGGTGCTGCCATCAGGCACAGCTCCCTCACACACTCGAAACTTTTCCTGCAGAGCAGCAGGGCCTGGCTCAGAGCCCTGAGCCCCCCTGAAACCCCTGCAAGCCCAACCCCGCCTTTCCAGCGGAGCTCCCACCCGGTGCAGTCCGTGGCCCTCCCGGCCTGCGACAAACCCTGTGCTGGGCTGCAAAGCACCCGAATTCTCAACACCAAACCTCCCTCTGTCTGATCTGGAAGCTCCCCAGGTGGCGAAATCGCAAACCAAAACTGAAGATGCGTTACAGAACGATGACATCAGATGATTTTCCTTCTGTTTTCTGTGGATACGGAGTCTGTTGTCCAGATGGTGGATCCGCCCTCCATATTCAGGAGTGAGAGCCTGTTTTCCTTACAGTGAGTTTGTGCTAATTAAAAAATAGAATTTTACCGAAAATAGAATAAAAATATTTGGAAGTTTTACAACATTTCTGCAGCAAATAAAAACACTGGGAAGAAGGACAGCAGTTCTGCCTCCCAAAGAAAGCAAGCACTTTTTCCCTTGATTTCTTAGGGAAGTTGGGGTAAACTTTTGGAAGGAGATACAGGATGTGGTTTTCCTTTTTTGAGACAATACTTTCCTTTTCTAAGATGCAGAATCTGCCTGGGATTGGGTGGTGAGAGGGGCAGAAATTGCTCTTGCAGTGGCTGGCGATGTAAACCTTGTGAGTTGGGAGCGGAGGGAGCCGCGGATCCCTGGCCCTTCCCGCAGAGAGGGGGAGCCTCCTGCCCCCACTGCCCCCAGCACAGGGTCCAGCTGTGGCTGCCCCATCCCCGAAGTGTCCAAGGCCAGGCTGGACAGGCCTGGAGCACCCTGGGACAGTGGGAGGTGTCCCTGCCCATGGCAGGGGTGGGGCTGGATCGGCTTTAAGGTCCTTTCCAACCCAAACCACTCTGGGATCTAATAATTCCATGATTTCTTGTTATTATTCCGTGAGCTGATATTGTTCATGGTCCTGGGAACAGTGCCAGCTCTGTGGCAAGACTGAAGCCAGGAAAAAGAGGGAATGGGGAGACAAAGGGCCCCAAGCATTCCTGATGAGTCCAGGTCTCTGTGAAGGCTGGAAAGCATCCGAGTCTGTCAGATATAAATTCCTCTCTCTTGCTGATGTTTGTCCCGGTTTTCCCAGTGGAAAACCAGTCAGAAATGGTGGCCTGAAAGCAAGTCAAGGGTCCCCTTGTCACCACCCAGTGCTGAGCTCCAGATGGGCAAAAATCTGCAAAGAAGGCCAGACAAACACAGTGGAGGGCGAATTCTCTCCCTGTGGTTTCCTATCTGACATTTCAAGCAGGATATTATTTCCCAGTGGGAAAATTCAAATTATCGTTTCCCTCCAAGAACTCCAGAGGGAAAGAAATCACAACACCCTCGATGTTCCAGTCAGCAGCAATTCCCAGTCCCTGTGTTCCAGGCCCGGTGTTCTGCTTTTTCCTCAGGGAACTGAATGAATTCTGCCAAGCAGGATTTGCACTTTTGAGAGGTTTCATTTTTTTCAGCATCCGATTGGTATCTTTTATTTTTCTTCCTTCTTTTCCACTGAATTGCTTCAAAGGCTTCCTTGATTTTCACCAGAGAGTGTCCTGTGGAGCCCATCCTCTGGATCAGATTAAACTTTAAATTGGGATTTGCAGATAAAATCAGCAAATTGCCCAAATCATCAACAAAGGCCCCCAACATGGCCAGGTCCCCTCGGAATCACTGCCAGGCACCAGAGGCTGGGGGAGAGGAGCTCTGGAATGAACCAGCTCTTAAATCCTCCCATTCCCACTGAAGTAAGAGGCCAATGCCTTTTCCAAATGGATATTCATGGCAACAGGAAAAGCTGCTGTGAACAGGCAACATCCACAGGTGCACGAATAAAAGCAGGTAAATGAAAGTATTTAATCTTCAAGGCTAAGTCTGCATTGCAAGGAAGGGCTGAAGTTCACATGTATGAATGTAAGTACAAAATATAACATTAGAAATATAGAGAAATATAGAAATGTAAATATAAAAATAAAAATTAAATTGTAAATGTAAATGCAAATTCAACTATAAATATAAATGTAGATACAAAAATATAAATATAAATACAAATTGAATAAATATAAATATACTATAAATATAAACATGTAAATATAAAAATATAAATAAAAATGTAATTAAACTGGTTTTAGTACTGAGAAAGGTCAGGGTGTCACAATACCAAAACAGCCAAAGTGAGGTACCTGGAAAAGCTTCCCAGGGTGTTACTGCCCTGAAAAAAGCCATGTTTTTTTGAGGAATGGCATGTAGGGAAATATTTCATTGTTTCCTTACAAAAGTTTGGTCTTATTCGCACTCAGGATTTTCCTTGGAATGCCAGGCCCCGGCGGGTTGGCCCTGGCTGGGCACCAGGTGCCCCCAGAGCTGCTCCATCCCTGCCCTTCCCAGCTGGCCAGGGCAGAGGAAATGGGATGAAAGGCTCATGGATCGGGATAAGGACAAGGAGAGCTCACCCAGCAGCTGCTGCCGTGGGCAAACAGACCCAGCCCGGGGGTCTGGGCTTCACTTACTGCCCATAAATCAGGGCAAGGTGATGGGAAATAAACCGAAATCTCAGAACCCCTCGTGTGGTGCTCCGAGGAAGCTCCAGGAACCCCTCCTGTGGTTCTCCCAAAGGAAGAGCCTCTTCCCACGCGTGTTGTGCTGCCACTGAACAGCACTGTTCTGGCAGAGGGGGGTGGTTCTGTTCTCAGTTCTTGGCTTCTCCCTGAGGAACTTGTGCCCTGCAAGTGAATGGAGGTGGTGTTTTAGTCCCTGCTACAGAACGCTGTGCTTTGGCGGCTGCAGTGAAATGAACTTGCTGTTTATTACAATTAACAAATAAATCCCCTACCTTTAAATTAGCTCTTAAATCCTCAGTGCAATTCAATAGTGCAGTAATTCTGTTTTCCTTCCTGTAAGAGATCCTTCAGTGGCAGGAGCCAGGCAACTCCTCTTCCAAACAATCTGAGCCCGAGGACGTTCCTTGTGACACATTTGGCCTTTTCCTCAGTGCCCTCCTTCCTCTAGGATCACCTGGGATGTGCTTTGGACACAGCTCTGGCAGCTGGAGAGTTGTGAACCAACTTCTGCTGCAGAGAAAACGAATTCCTGCAGCTCTGAAGTCAGAGCAGTTCGGGCTGGGCTCGAGCTGGGTGTGCAGTGTGGCTGTTCCCGGGAATGCCGGGGAGTGGGGATGTCACTGCCCCTTCCCAAGGGACACTTGGGAAGCTCAGAGTCCCTCTGAGCCAACAGGGGTTGGCTGTGGAGGGCTCAGCACACGGAGAACTCTCCACAGTTACTTTGCTCCTGGCCCTGGGTGAGTTTGGAGCACACGGAGAGGAAATCCAAACCCCTGCAGTCCAAAAGAAGACAAGATCATGGAATCACAGAGTCCCAGGCTGGTTTGGGTGGGAAGGGAACACAAAGTCCATCCAGTGCCACCCTTGCCATGGGCAGGGACACCTCCCACTATCCCAGGGTGCTCCAAGCCCCGTCCAACCTGGCCTTGGACACTTCCAGGGATCCAGGGGCAGTCACAGCTTCTCTGGGAAGCTGTGCCAGGGCCTCACCTCCCTCACAGGGAGGAATTTCTCCCCAGTATTTAATCTGAACCTCCCCCCTTCAGTTTAAGGCCATTCCCTGTTTTTCTGTCACTGAATGCCCTCAGGAAAAGTCCCTCTCCAAGACGTCCCTGCATCTCCAAACGAGGCCCCCTCCCTTCTCAGCTGACTCAGAAAATGAGGATTTGCCTCCTCGTGTGTCCAAAACCATAAAGAAGCACTTGTGAAAGACAGGACACCTTCACTTCAGACATTTGCTCTGTTCCCCACCCCCTGTGTGAGCTGGGAGTTGCAGAACTCTCCTGGATGTGCAGAGTCTGAAAGAGCAGCTCTGGAATTCCTCCTCCACATGAGGACCTGAGACACCAACTCCACTTCCAGTCATTTTACATTTATTTTTCCAAGCCCAGCCCTCATTTCTCAGTGACCCCAGGAGATGGAGCATTAACGGAAGCACCCCTGGATTGTAAAAGTTTTCCAGTGCTGAGCTTAAATCCAGGACCCCACGTGGCACTGGATGAGCAGCTTGAGGTGACCGGAGCAGGCACTGGCAATTCCTGAGCAGGGGTTTCAAAAGGAGAGGAAATACAGGTTGTTAAAAAAAGGATAAACGTCTTTTTTCTTCCTGGGGATTCCCTGATTTCCTTGCAGGGCAGAGCTGCTGGTCCATCCTGTTCCTGCCTGGATTTCCAAGCTCCTCCACTTCCAGCACTGATGCATCTCCCATCAGAGCCAAGCCCTTCCACTCAGGTGATGGGAATGTCCCAGCCCCAAAGCACAGACATTTACACAGGAAAGTTGCAAAGAGGGAAAACGTCTCCACTCCCAAACACGAGGGCCTGAAGGGAGGTTGGGGGTGTCCCTCCCTTCTTCCCCGTCTGGAGGGAAAGGACAGCAGGGAACGGCCCTGAGTGTGCAGGGGAGGTTCAGCTGAGACACTGGGAATTGTTTTTCCACTGGAAAAGTGCTCAGGCCTCGCAATAAGGTGCCCAGGGTGGTGGTGGAGTCACACAGTTTTCCACAGGCGTCCAGATGTGGCACTTGGGATGGGGTTTGTTGGGATCATGGTGGTGCTGGGACCAGATGAACCTGAAGGTCCCTTCCAACGCTGATGTTCTGTGACCTAAAGGACTAAACCTGACCTCCACAGCTGGAGCTCCTGGATCCTCCCCGTCTCCTTTTGGGCACAGCTCCGGTGCTCCCGGCCAGGAGGATTTTCCTCTTTCTCCATCCCTTGTTTGTCCTCCTGCCTTCCCCAACAGCAGCTCTGCCTCTGTCTCCTCCCGTGATGTTTGGCACAATAACCACTCCAGGGCCTGTTTCCTGAGGGTTAGTGCCACTTGAAGCTCCCAGTAATCAAAAGTGCTGCTAATTAGGTGCAGTGCCAGTTAAATCATTGCCTTTCAGCAAGTCAAAGACACAATCCCAATCAACAATAATAATTCAAAACAATTAAGCAGTTACTGCTGCCCTTATTTTCACCCAAATTGCAGGGAAATGAACCTGCTCTCCAGCAGGGCTTCAGCTCCCAGGTAAACAAAATAAATAACAACAACTCCATAAAGAGAAAAATCAATAAAAGATCATTTGCAGCTTGTAAAGGGTTTGCAAATCTGAGCAGGAATAGCAGATTGCTTTAATAAAGCTCCAATAAATTACGTGTTTACAGGGTGGAATTTGAAACAAGCCAGATTGAGGTTTTCAGAGCAGTCTATGGGGATGCAGATTAGAACAAACTGAATGTTTCAAGCACGGTGTCTCCTCTCTCTCTCTCTCTCTCTCTCTCTCCTTGTATTTTATTATTTTTTGGCAGAAATTCCCAACAGAATCCTTTCAGCAGAAGATTTACAGTTTTGCTTTTGAATTTACAGAAGCTTTCAAGGGTACAAATTTTAGTTCCATTGTAGGATCAGAAATTTTCTGGTGACAAACCAGAGACAGAATGGGACCAGGGGGGTGCAGGCACCGTTTCTTCCTGTCTGCAGTTCTGCTTCCCCTCCAGCGCTCCCAGTAAGGAAGATCCTTTTGGATCAGGTTTGTTTTGAACCAAGGGCAAATTTCCCTTAGTGCTCACCTTAGAAAAGCTGAGTCAGGCTTGGCAGGAGGGGCAGGACCAATTTGCACTTCCTTTAATTTCTGCTTTTCCTGGATTTGGACTTGTGAGGTGAATGTTGGAGCAACTGGAGGCACCAGCCTTGTCCCTGGAGTTGGCTCATTCTGGCTGAAGGTGTCTATAAAACCTCGGCAAAGTGGTTAAAGAGGGTGGATTTTTGTCCAAACAAAAATGTTCATTGTTATTTGCAAGAATAAACACAGGAAAACCTGCCCTGGGGCTTATTCCAAGGGCTAAGGAAACCTGGAGAGCTTCTAGGACCAGGGAGATGCTGGAGGTGTTCCTTTGGCTGGGGAATGCGGCTGTGAAAGGTCACAGCTGTGAAACTTTAAGTTCCTGACCTTCTGTTTGCTGCAGAAGCCATTTAAGGTTTTCTGGAGGCGTCACTGGAGCGTGGCTGGGAAAGGTGTGAAGGCCATGGCAGAGCTCTGTGTGCTCCAGCGTCCTTCCCACACAATTCCTGCAAGCTGGAATCTGTAGAAATCCCTCCGGCTCCTCTGGGAATGGCACTAAAATGCCTCAGCTGGGAAATCTGTTTGTCCTTAGCTGGAGGCACCACAGAACCTGGAATGCACCATAAAACCCGGAATGTACCACAAACCCTGGAATGCACCACAGAACCTGGAATGCACCGCAAACTCTGGAATGCACCACAGAACCCTAACCCTAACCCTAACCCTAACCCTAATGGAATCCCAGAATGGTTTGGGTTGGGAGGGACCTCACAGCCCATCCAGCCTGACCCCTGCCATGGGCAGGGACACCTCCCACTATCCCAGGGTGCTCCAAGCCCCATCCAGCCTGGCCTCAGACACTTCCAGGGATCCAGGGGCAGCCTCAGCTGCTCTGAGGAAGACCCACCTCTCCAGGTTTTTACTGAAATATTGGCCTTCCTTCACCCTGCACATTTTCTGGCTTTCTTCTTGATTCCCTGGGTCTTCCATTTCCAGACAAGACATTTTATGGGCCCTGCATTCTGTTGGATCTCTTTTCCATGGATAGAACAGCCTGACAGACGCAGCACTTGGCTGCAGGAATCTTCTGCCCAGCTCCCTGACTGCTTTTATTTGGTTTTTGGCCCCTGCCCGTCACTCCCTCGTTGCTGTTGGTGCAGAGCTGTTCCAGGGTTGCTCGGGGGCCTCCAGGCTCTGACCTGGCAGGTTGGGCAGTCCCATCCCAGCCGTTTGAGCTGTGCCTGGAGTGTGGGTGCTCGGGAAACCCTGACACTGCGATGGGAGAGATGCACTGACCTGAGGGGGGATCACTGGAAAAGTCTCCAACACTGGAATGTGCCCAGCCCCTGGCCCTGGTGTGCCCCTGCCTGGGCTCTCCGGGCCAGTGGGGCCAGTCGCGACTGCCATGGCCACGGGAGCTGGTCCTGGCACTGTGCTCCCTCTCCAGGTGGAGCAGCACCTGCTCCCTAAGAAGTCCTCGCAGTGAAATTGCTCCCTAATGAACATCCTGATTAATCTGAGAGCCTGTGCTAATGAGCCCAGTGCAAAGTCAGCTGGAGTCCCAGAGGCTCTGCCACTCTCCTTCAGTATGCACACTGGAATGTTAGGGAAGGGAAGGCTGTGCTCAGAGAGGGAAGCATGAAGGATGTATTGCTGTGGGTAGTGGTAAACGGTGGTGGTGATGATTCCTCCTTTCCCGTGGATGTTAAAGTGTTAAAGACAGGCTTTGTTCAGAGGAGAAGGATAATTGGGAATGGGGAGGGGATGCAGTGTCTGGCAAACTGCAGTCACGTGAGGCTGGCAGATGGGGCCACCGTGTCTGACAAGTGCCTGCCACCCCCAACCAGCCCCTCCAGTCAGGAAGGCCAATTTCTGCTGGATGTGTCTGTGTTCAGGGTGTAAACAAACCTGTGTGCGTGTAAATGTGGGAGGGAGCCCCCAGCCCCTCCTGTCTGAGCTGCTGAGGGGTCAGGGTTCAGGTCCAGAGCTCCGGGGACACCTCTGCTGTCCCCAGGCAGCTGCAAGGATCTGCTGCTCATCCCTAAAAGCCTCTAATTCCAGCGGGACTCACACTGGGCTGAACTGGGGCCGCTGGAGGAGCTGCTGAAGGAGCACAGAGATTCCTGTCTGAGGCAGAGCCTGCCCTGGCACAGCCACACTCCAGGCACAGCCCAGGGGAATTCATCCAAGCCTGGCAGTGCCGCAGCCAGGTCCCTGCTGTGGCCACACGTGGTCACAGAGCTTGTGCAGCAGCTGGCGGGAATGCAGGGTGCTGTGAGTTGGGAGTCCCTGGAGGATCTGGGGGTAGTCGTGCTCTACTTTGACATTCCTCTGCCTGGAACTCTGTCCACAGCTGAGGCAAGACTGGCACTTCACTGAAAAACGTGTCCCCACTTCTGATTAATGCACAGCCCGAAATCTGCTCCTTAAAAGTCTCTGTGTTTCAGTGCCCCACCTGAAAAAAGGGAATTATTTCCTCACACATTTAGTCCTCCCTGGACTGTTAATTGGGTCAAGGATTGCTCTCGTTACAGCTGATCTCTTCATTAGTCACAGTGCTGGGAACAGCTGGGCTGCTCAAGGAACATCACATGAGGTTGACAGTTGTGCTTGATGATCTTGAAGGCCTTTTCCAAGCTGAACAATTCCCTGATTCCATGATTCCATGACCACCCAGGTCCCTGAGCAGGGCTGGGAGCTGTTTCAGGCTGAGGCAGGATGTGCTGCTCTGCTTGAACCCTGCTGTGGTATCCCTGAAACACTGAATTATTCAGCCCCACGAGCCCAGGGTGAATCATCACCGAATGCTGCTGTCACCCTGCAAATGTCACAGAGCCAGTGCTCAGTGGTGCTTGTGGCACAGGTCAGTGCCCTGGCACAGCCACCCTCATTCCTCAGCCCCTGCTCCTGGTCCCACGTCCCTGGCACTCCTGGCTTGTCACAAAGCCAGGGGTGACCTGGAGTGATTCCATCACCTCCCCCTGTCCTGTTCCACGCTCCCTCCAAACCCAGTCTTGGTGTGGCCCTGCCTGCGGAACAGCCCTGCACAACCTGGGCTGCCAGGGCTGGCCCAGCTCCCCAGGGAGAAACAGCAGCTCCATGTCCTGCTCCATGTCCTGCTCCACCTGCCCACAGCCCTGGCCCTGGCCAGGGGCCAGCACTGCTCCTGCTGTGACAGCTGGAATTGTTCCCTAGCCCAGTTCTATCAAAATGATCTGGATTAGCTTAAAACATTGCTAATAGTAGGGTTTTGTTTGCTGAATGTTTAAACCCGTTCTGACAGAACCAGGTTAGACAGCAAGGATCTGATCCGTGGTGCCAGCTGAGGGCACAGCTGGGGAGCTCCCGCCCCACCTCAGCTGAACCAGAGCAGCTTCTGCGCTGACAGCCCAGAGTCTTTTCTCTCTCTGCAGCTCTGGTGGCAACTGGGACCTGTGTGGAGCCAACGTGGCCCGGAGGTGGCAGCTGTGGTGGCCCTGGTGACATCCTGCAGGGATGCTGCAGATGCCTTGGCAGGAGGAGCAGGTTCATGGAGAAGGAGAACCTGGAGAATTCAGGCCTGATCTGGGCTGGGCTTGGAGCTCTGGCACCATCACAAAGTGCTTTGCAGTGGCGTTGTTCAGGCAGGATTTGGCTCCTCTGTTTGCCCTCTCGGGCCGCTCAGGATGTCCCTGTCCCATCCATACAGAGAGAAAAATGGGAGAAGGGAAAGGGATGTAAGCCAACAGTGAACCCCCAGCCCAGAAGGCCAAGGATGTAGCCTGGGCTACATCCAAAGGGAGAGACATTGAGGGAGGGGATTGTCCCTCTGTGCCCCTGGGAGATCCCAGCAGCAGAGCTGGCTCCAGGTCTGGGATCCCCAGCACAGGAAGGACATGGAGCTGTTGGAACAGGTCCAGAGGAGGCCACGGAGCTGCTCCGAGGGCTGGAGCCCCTCTGGAGCTCCCCCTCTGGGAGAGCTGGGGGTGCTCACCTGGAGAGGAGAAGCTCCAGGGAGATCTCAGAGCCCCTTCCATGGCATAAAGGGGCTCCAGGAGAGCGGGAGAGGGATTGGGACAAGGGATGGAGGGACAGGACATGGGAATGGCTTCCCACTGCCAGAGGGCAGGGATAGATGGGATATTGGGAAGGAATTCCTCCCTGTGAGGATGGTGAGGCCCTGGCACAGGGTGCCCAGAGAAGCTGTGGCTGCCCCTGGATCCCTGGGAGTGTCCAAGGCCAGGTTGGACAGGGATTGGAGCACCCTGGGATAGTGGGAGGTGTCCCTGCCATGGCAGGGGTGGGATGAAATGAATTTAAGGTCCTTTCCAACCCAAACCAGCTGGGATTCCATTCTCTGATTCCGTACTCGATGACATGGAGAAGTGCAGCTGGAAGGAGCCTCTGCATTCTCCTGGAGAACATTCCAAGGCTGGGCTGAGGGGCCTTTTCTCAGCTCAGAAAATCAGCCTGGCAGGAGAAGGGCATCACAGGGAGGGCTGGGTATTGGACAAAACTTCCACTTGGAAGAGCTGAATTCTTCCTGGAAGGTCACTGGAATGAGCGTTTCACTCCTGAGGAGAGCTGGTGAAATCCTGCTGCAGTAGAGTGGGAGCAGAAGGAAATCTGGGTGTTTGTGGAGGGGGATTCTGGTCCGTGAAATCCTTGGGGAAACTCCTGCGATAGAAATGCACCACCCTCCAGGATGTCTCTTACTGAATAATTTGATCTTCAAGGCACCCAGAGTCCGAGTTATGATCCAAAGCAGACTTCAGTTATTAAATTCCTACTTTTAGTCACGTTTTAAGTGCCTTCAGTTATTGGATTCCCAGCTCCAGGCACTCAGGGGTTGGATTCTCAGCAATAAAGTTTATAGCTCTGCAGTACCTGGTTTAAGAACTTTAAAGATGAGAACCAAGGGGCAAATTTTGTTGCTCAACAACTTCCCTGCCTGAGTTTTACGATGTAGGGAGCCCTGGCCGTGGATGTAGAGCTCAGCAGGAGTTTGTACTCAGGTTGGAGCTCAGGAATCCTCCTGGATTTCTGTGCCCAGGGCTGATGAGCTGCACCTTCCAACACCTCAGCTTTGGGCACACCAAGCCATGGACTAAGGCCTGGTTTTCCCAGGCTCCAGCCTTTTCCTGGCCCACCATACCAGGGATTTACACTGAAATTTTTTGGTTTCAATGAACCTGTGAAGCTTCTTCCTTGTTTTTCTGTTACAACATTTCTTACAGAATTTTCTCTCCCTTCCCGCTTTGCTCCTGTGGGGCTGGATTTGGTGTTGTGAGGAAGGAGGCAGGGCTGGGAAGGTGGGACAATAAATAAGGAATGGGAACAAGCTGTTCCTGCTGCCCCAGGGAGCTGTTTATAACCCTTTAGAGCCCTTCAAAACAAAGCTGTGCCAAGTCCAAGCCCAAGCAGAGGGAAACCAACTCCTCTGGCTCCTTTAGTCACATCCATCATCCAGTGCAGCTCCCAAACCTCTGAGGCAGAGCTTCCAGAGCACCAGGAATACAGACAGCATCAAACAGCTCTAAAAGGAGAGAAGAAAGGGGCATGGTGCAAAATGCAGAGCAGCAGAGTAGAATCTCCTCTCCGGAGCTGCTCAGCTGCATTTCTGAGATTACTTTGAAGCTGGGGAATCTGAAATCCCTCATTAGCAGCCAATGGCAGATACAGGAGGCTGCGCCTCTAATCTGGGCATGAGGAGATCATTCCAACTCTGACCTCCCTCTACCCACTTGATACAACATTTGCTTCAATCAAAGAGGTAATTAAACTCCTGAGATGAGAAATCCCCACGAGTCATGTCCTGAATGTAGTGCAGCAGAAGTTCTTAAGTAATGAAATGGCGCAAGCTGCAGCTCTTGCTGGAGCCAGACAATGCCTGGGGCAGAAATACATGGAATAACTTCTGTCAAGGAGGCTCTGCTGGCCCCAGAGTGCCCCACAGGAGCCCAGGCAGGTACAGCCTCAGCATTCCAATCAGGGTCTGTAAATGGAGATGGTGGATGGTAGGGAATCCATAAGGATGGACAGGGTGACCCAGGATACTGGGACTGCAGAGAGGGGCACTGCTGCAGCTTCCTCCCCTTGCTTTGGCTCCAGTGCTGATCCCAACCCTGGGCTGGCACAGCTCCAGGTGAGGACAGGGGAGCCAGGGGAAAGCTGTCAGTAGTGGGGGGTTCTTTAGAAGCTCCATTTTGTTAAATAAAAGCTGCTCAGGAGAACTCATCAGTAGAGACGTGGTGGAGTAATCCCGTGTTTTGTCTGATCTCAAAGAGTGCATGGGATGTGAGCAGTGCAGTGAGCTGAAAGTGGGGCTGCAAGGTGCAGGGAAGTGCCAGCAGCTCCCAGAGCAAAGGGCTTGGTGACTCCACAAGGAAGAGAACAAACCTTTCCTCTCTTCATCAGAAAATGCTGGTGTTCCCTGGGGGCTGAGATCACAGCAGGGATTAAAGGATTGGCACTTCCTTGGTTTCTGGCGAGTTTAAAGATGTGGCTTCAGAGGGGAAAGTCTGGGGATGGCTGTGAAGGTGAGGAACATAAATAGAAGTGAAGCTGCTCAGCACTGCTGGGACATAAACCCTTCCCTGGCTCTGTCCCTGGCCTTCAAGGAAAGGCCAGTGAAACCTCTGGAATGCCTGGGCCATCCTGCAGAGAGTGCCACTGGAATATGCAGCAATTCCAGGGGCAAACACAGCAGCATTTGCAGTCAGAGCTATGTAAGGACTTGAATTAAAGAGTTAAAAAAATGCCCACAAATTTCTTATTCCACTCAACTTTATTGTCTGAGCTTACCAAGGAAAATCAATCAGCTGCTCTGGAGTTGGCAGGGGGTGGAACAGGATGATCTTTAAGGTCCTTTCCAACCCAACCCAGTCCAGGTTTCTATGATTCTGTGACTGATTCCGTGACCTTGTCCAGACCATGGGCAGGGGCACCTTCCACGCTCCCAGGGGGCTCCAAGCCCCGTCCGACCTGGCTCTGAACACTTCCGGGGATGGGCAGTCACAGCTTCTCACCTCAGTCCTTCAAGACCAAACTTCCTTATTTTGGGAAAAGCAGGACATCCCTGGCCTCTGAAGTGCTGAGAGCATTCCCTGCCTGCAGAGAGCCTCTTCCTGCCACGCTCCCGCCTTGGCTCTGCTCCTCAGGGATTTCCCATGGATCTGAGGGCTGCTCCCCACAGGGCTTTTGCAATAGCTGAGCACTCCAGGGTTATTTCAAAGCTTCATTTCGCTCCCACAAACGACAGACCAGTGAAGTTGTTCAAAGCACTTGTACAAAAACCCCCCAATTATTCCTAAAGCAGATCAAAAATGAAGCCTGCAACAGGAATTCCTGCAATGCCAGCCTGTCTGATGAGCTGGAATCTCCAAGGATGGCTTTGGCTATCTCTGATATGTGCTGTGCTTGGCTTCTCCACAGGACAACATCATCACAGGAAAGTTCAGGAGAGGATTTTCTTTGGGAAGTAAAGTCCTTGGTTTCATCAATTTTTGTGCAGTTCCCTTTCCAATTCCAGGCTGAAACAAGCAGCAATTCTAATCCTCCCAAAGAGCACACAAGGAAGGGCTGGACTTACAAGCGCAGGCACCACCAAGCCTAGTGAAAAATTAAATGGGATTAATTTAACGATATTATATCCTTGTAACAAATACTCACGGCTCGGAATCATAATCACATTACCTCTGCTGAAAATTAATTGCCTGTCAGCCGAGCTGTGGTGGCTGTGGGCAGTTTTCACCTGCAGCAGGGATGAGGTCGTACAATGCAATTTAATCCCTTTTCATTGCAAATGAAGCTAAATTGCTCCATCTCGTCTTCCTCGAGCTTGAGAGGAGGCTCAGGCAGAGCAGCTGAACATCTGGGGCTCCCCTGAAGGACTGCAGCAGCCTTGATTTGCTTTATCTTAATTTATTTTAGATAAACTCAGTCACTTCAAGGAGTTCATTGTAAGGAATTGTCTGAGGGTTTTGTTGAAGACCAGCCCACAGTGGATTCCTTTTCCTTTTCTTTTCTCTCTCCAAACATTTTTTTCTGCTCTGGACCCACAAAGAGCTGCCTCTGCAGAAGGTGGGAGCAGAACCAGCATGACCTCAATTCAAAGCTTCTCCTAATTTCTTCCCCAGCTTTGCTTCCGACATCAGTCGGGCTTCAGGAGCTGTTTACATTTAGCTCCAATAACTTAAGATAATGTGCAATTAACTGCTGAACTAATGATCCCAGACGTAGCACTTTCATCAGGACCTTGCCCCATTGAGCTGACACTCCTCAGATCATTTTCTCTCTCATTAAAGTAATTAAAGTCAACATTGTTGGAAAGACCTTCAGGCAATCAAAGACAGAGCTGATGATAAGCAAAGCACAGCCCCAGTTCTGCTTCTTTTGATCTGGGGTTCCACTGCTGGGAAGTTGGGCACAGCTCTGGATTTTCCGAGGGTGCCCTGCTCCGAGGGGAGGTGAGAGGCAGCTGGGCCAGAGCTGTTCGCCCTCGTGGCACTTCTGCCTGATGGTGCAATGGAGGTTCCCAGGAATCTCATTTTCTCTGGACCTTCTTGTCCCTGCACTGCACTGGCCAAGATTTCTGAGTGATTTTCCTTCACTGTGGGATTTCACGGAGAAGAGGCAGAAACGTGAGAGGGGCTGGAGACTCTTTTGTGTGTTTGTGCTGCAGAGGAATTCAGTGAACAAATTTACCCTGGGTGATCCAGGGCTGGGCAATGATGAGGGGAAAAGCCTTGGGAAACTTAAGCCCAAATCTAAATGTTACCTTTCCCACAGGTCCCTGTTCATGAAGAGCATTTCAGAGTTTGCTGTTCCATTCTCCACAGATAATGACTCCACGTTATTGTCCAACATTCCCTGGGGCTGCTGCTTTTCCAGGTGGGGATTCCCCCCCACTGCCTCTCTGAGCACCCTCAGCCAGCCAGGATGAGAGGGAATGGCCTCAAGTGTGCCAGAGGAGTTTAGGTTGGATATTAGGAAAGTTTTCTTCATGGAGAGGGTTGTAAAGCATTTTAACAGGCTGCCCAGGGAGGTCTGGAGTCCCCATCCCTGGAGGTGGCACTCAGAGCTCTGGGCTGGGGACAAATTGGGGATGGGTCACAGGTTGGACTCGACAATCCTGGAGGGCTTTTCCAGCCTCAGTGACTCTGAGATTCTGGGATGAAGTCCCACTTTCCATGAAGATTTTTTGAGGCCTGATATTGCAGCTGTTGGGCAGTGGCCTCGTGGCTTCCACGGGTGACCTGGCCCTTGGTGGCCTTTCCCTGTCCCACCTGTCCCTGAGCCCCTTGCCCAGGAGGAGCCTGTTCCAGGAGCACCTGGGCTGAGACCCCGGCTCATTCCTGTGGAATGGGATGTTCATCCTTCCCTTGGGCCAGCCCTGGGGGTGCCCAGTGCTGGGGGTGCCCAGTTCAGCCAGGCCCGTGGGTGCCCTGCTGGGGTGGATCTGCTCTGGCCTGGGGCTGCCGTGGGACAGGGAGGGAGGAGCAGCCTGGGAGCAAAGGGAGAAGGGGAAGCAGAGCTGCTGTTGGAGCTGTTGGATCAGCTCATCCCACCTGCTGGAGCTGAGGCCTTCAGAGCCCTTCAGTGCTGCAGTACTCCCATTTCCCTGCTGTTCTGAGACACTGGGCTTGTTCTGCTGCCCGTGGAGCTCTTCTCTCTCCTCTCTCCTCTCTCCTCCCTTCTGTGCTGCCTTCCCTGGGGAATTGCCAGCACAGCCTCACTTTTCATTCCAAACACCTCAGCCCTGACTCAGGGAAATGACTGCAGGGTGTGCTGGGCATGTTTGAAGCCGGGGATGTCTCAGGGGGGTCTGACTGACTTTACCCAGGGGTTGGAGAGGTGGAGAGGCTGGGGAAGGGGCTGGAGCAGCAGGAGCAGCTGAGGGAGCTGGGAAAGGGGCTCAGCCTGGAGCAGAGGAGGCGCAGGGGGGCCCTTCTGGCTCTGCACAAGTCCCGGGCAGGAGGGGGCAGCCAGGGGGGGTCGGGCTCTGCTCCCAGGGAACAGGGACAGGAGGAGAGGGAACAGCCTCAGGTTGTGCCAGAAAAGGTTTATATTAAATATTATGGATAATTTCTTCATGGAAAGGGTAGCAAAGCATTGGAAGGGGCTGCCCAGGGCAGTGGTGGAGTCCCCATCCCTGGAAGTGTTCAAAAACCTGTGGATGTGGCACCTGGGGACATGGGGTGGTGGTGATGGTGAGGGTTGGACTCAATGATCTTAACACTCTTTTCCACCCCTAACAATTCCATGATTCTGGGGTTCTCAGGACCAGCCAGAGGAGCAGCAGCATGAAGGACACTTGTAAATCACACACAGATCTTGCAGGAGTTTTTGTGGGGGTTCTTAACTGGCACGGACAGGGATTATGAAAGTTGTTCCTGTGTTCTTGGCTTGGGCCTTGGAAAGAGTCCAGGCTCTGACAGGAGCAGTGTCCTTTTGTCTGTCTTCACTTGAGCACCTTTCCACTGACCCCAAACCCACGAGAAGCTCAGGTAATTATTTTCAATTGGTTTTTTGGGAGAGCTGATTAAAAGTGACTGAGGCCCTAATGAAAGCTGAGCAGCTTTCCAAACTCGAGATGAGAACCCCTTGGCTTTATTCCCCTGGGCCGAGAGGGAAAATTGGAATTAAAGGTAGGGAAAGAGAGAGGAACAATTAACAAAATTCCTCAAGAGTGGCAATTATGAAAATAAAGCAGCTTTATTGTAGGAAATCAGTACTGCGGAGCAGTTACCCAAGCAGAGGCTGGTGTGGGTCATTGTTCTGTGCTGTAAATCAGTCTCATTTTCCGATTTTGAAGAACAGATCATCTTCTTTTGCTGTTACTCTGAAAGCAGCTACTGCAGGCAAAGCACTGTTCCAAGGCTGTTCTCTGGATGCTGCCAATTTATCCTGGAGGAATGGAAGTGACAGCTCCGCAGCTTCGTGACAAAGCTTTAATTCAGCTTTACACAGCCCTGATTTCAATTTACGCAGAGAAATCCTGCTCCAGCCACTCGTGTTTCTTATCAGGGCAGATAACAGGCAGTGAGTGACTCCTTCTGAGTCTCTGCAGCTGCCCAGGGTCGTGCTCAGGGCTCAGCTGCTCCCTCCCATCACACCACAACCACTCCGTATGTTTGTGATAAACATCTCCCCAGTGCTGAACCCTCAGCTCTTATCACTGCTGTGCACTTGGCCTTTCCAGCTGGGATGTGGAAGGGAGGCAGCTACAGATCCTGCATGGAAGGGGAAAGAGGGAAAATGTGTTCTGACCCACCTGGCTGCAGGAGTTTCAGGAAAAACACTTTGGGCTCGACTGCTTGGGCTGATGTGAATCACAGAATCATGGAATGGTTTGGGTTGGAAGGGGCATTAAATCCCACCCAATCCCACCCCTGCCATGTCCAGGGACACCTCCCACTATCCCAGGTGGCTTCCAGCTCCATCCAGCCTGGCCTTGGACACTTCCAGGGATCCAGGGGCAGCCACAGCTGCTCTGGGCAGTCCCTGTGCCAGTGAACTCTCCTGGGAACCCTTCCTTTGCTGCCGTGGCTTTGTTGGGTTCTTTCCTCTGCCCTGGAAGCAGCACTTGGATCATGGGACCTCAGCAGCAACCCCGGGGCAGCTCCCGCTGTTGGTCTGGGAGGTGGAGCCCGTTGCTGGGAGTTTCCATAACAACAGGAATTTCACCCCTTTCCTGTTCTGGCTGCTCCACAGAACCCCTTTCCAGCCCAGGCTGGAGCACCTGGGACAGTGGAAGGTTCCCTGCACATGGCAGGGGTGGCACTGGATGGGCTTTAAGGTCCCTTCCCACCCAAACCAGTCTGGGATTCTGTGACTCAGAACTGGGATTTCTGTGCTCTGCCTTTGCCATAATGGGACAATTCCTGCCATGTTCAGTGCTCCAGATCACTCCAGTGACACACCAGTGACCCCTGTGGGAGTTCCCTGCTGCAGCTGGAATGGGGGCACGTTTGGGACACTTGATTGGCACTTACTGGAGTTCCAGTTATCGCTCTCCAGACTCTGCTGGGCTGGAATTGTGTTGGTGCCCATTCCCATCCGAGCTCTTCTGAACAGTTCCTGTCATTGGTGACAAGGAGACCTGGAGAAAATAAATCATTAAAAGGAGCTGGAGAGGAAAGGGCAGCCACAGTGACCTCAGTGCTGGCATTTATCAACTTCCAACCTGCTCTTCTGGAATATTAATGTTTCCTTAATGTACAGTTCAGAGTGGAATTATCTCTGTACCCTGAAAGCTTTGCAGAACACGTCATAAATATTCTAGAGAATAGAACAGATTCACACAGTGCAGTATTTGTCTCTGAGTGGGAAAACTTCCCCAGATATCACTAAGTGGTCACAGACTGCAGCATTTTTCACAACCTCTTGCTCTCATCCTTTATGTGATGGTTTTATTTTGGGAGGAAGGGTTTTTACTCATTCTGTGATCCAGAAAGAAAATGATGAACAGCTCAACTCCTCTGGGAGTGCAGGGAGGCTGGAAGTGGTGTGTTACAGCTTGTGAGGGAGCTGTGGGTGACTGCAAACAGATTTTCACTGAGCACAGGCAAAGCCAGGCTCTCCACAGGGAAGGATAAATCTTGTTCATTGGAACAGAACCCGGTTGTTCCATGGCAGTGGTGCCTACAGGGTTCAAACAGCGTGGGGGGAAGCAGAGATTTCTGTCCAAGCACACACATTCCCACCAGCATCTGGCAGGGGAGGGCAAAAACAGGAGAGAGGGAGGTTTGTGAGGGAGGAGAAGTGCTGAGCCTCTTGCAGCTTGTGGTAGAAACAAAAAGAAATCCCTTTGCAAGGTCTGTGGTGCCCAGGGCGTTCCATTTTGCCAAGCAGCCGGGACAGAGCAGAGCGGGCAGCAGAGGCTGTCCCGGCCCTGCCTCAGGAAGATTTGTTGTGTCTTGGGGAGAGCTTGGCCAGCGCCGGGTTCGGTGCCTGGGCAGAAGCAGGAGGGCAGAGTTAGGAGGTGCAGACACTGCAGAGCTGCCATTTGTCACCTCAGGGGCTCTCTGGGGCACTGGTGACTCTGCTCAGGTCCTGCTGTGCTTCCCCCAGCCCGTCATGAAGCAGCCCTGTGGTGTCTGTGCAGTGCTGAGCTCTCACCATGGCTGCTCAGCTCAATTAATTTGTTAAGTGCTTTGCTCTTTGGATGAAAGCTGAATTTTAAGTATTGCTCTGTTAAACTCCATCTTCCTCAGTCCTGCAGCTGGGGGGATCCAGATGAATTTCAGGCTGATGGGTTCTCAGCATGTCCCCCACTCTTCTGTTCTGTATGGATTCGTTTTACAGCCTCTTCATTCCAGCACTCCGTGTGCTCCCTGTGCGGAACAACAGCAAAAGCTGTGGGGACTGAGAGGGGATTCCTTGGCCAAATGCTGACCTTAATTAAAGTGCCAGAGTTTCCTTTGGTTTGTGCAGGAATTTGGGAGTCACAGAGGATAAGGGTGGGAGAGGAAGGGGTCAAGTGAATGTGGTGCAAGGGGCTGGACTCGGCTCCTCTCTGTGGCACCTTTGGTCCCAACAAGTCACTCCCTGGGCCTGGAATGCTCCTCAGGGAATGTCCCAGTGCTCGTCCAGATGATGGAAAGCTTTCAGTAAACACCAGGTATTTGCTGCTAACATGGAATGAGTTCCTGAGTTCTTGCCTGATAAACAGGAATAGTTCTGGTTCTGCTGAGGGCCCGGGGCTGGGGCTGCTCCAGAGGCTCACAGACATGGAGCCTTCCCCATGGAACATCCCTGCCAGTGAGTGCCTCCTGTGTCAGCTCACCTCTTCCTCCTGATATTCCACCTGGGTTTGGTGTTCTAATTATTGGATGGCTGAGACTGATCCCCCTTCCAGTGGCAGTGAACTGAAATGGAATGACAGAATCATGGAATGGTTTGAGTGGGAAGGGACCTCAAAGCCCATCCAGTGCCACCCCTGCCATGGCAGGGACACCTCCCAGTGTCCCAGGGTGCTCCAAGCCCCGTCCAGCCTGGCCTTGGGCACTTCCAGGGATCCAGGGGCAGCCCCAGCTTCTCTGGGCACCCTGTGCCAGGGCCTCCCCACCCTCACAGCCAGGACTTCCTTTCCAATATCCCATGTAACCCTGCCCTCCTGCAGCTGTCACCGTTGGGATGCTGAGCATTGTCCCAGTCCTCAAAAGACAAATCCATTGAGATTCTCTCCTTGTTGTGGTGATCTCTCTCCCCCACTGGCAGGAAGATCCATCCAGGAAGGTCTGCCAGAGACTGTGCTATTCCAGGGGAGCCCCAGTGGGGAATAATCCATTGTCTCCAGTGGGTTTTAAAAGAGTGGGAATGTCTGTCAGCGTGAGGTGACAGCTCCCAACGAGCCAGGCCCACTGTCCCACCACGGGGTCTGTCCCACAAACACAACACCATCCATGCACAGCTCCTGCTGGAAGCTGCACACAGCCTTGGAATGTTGGGATTGCTGGGGGAGGGAACAGGGATCATTCTGCAGCATCCCTGGGCTGAGCTGCTCCCTGGGTGGTTTCCCTTCCCTGACTCGGGATCTCTGTGGATGCAGAAAATCGGGATCAGCCCTGCCCTGAGGGCAGCAGGGAATCATTCCCTGACATCTTCCATATCCTCTCGCGTCCTCGGGAGCAATTTATAACTCTGCTCACTGCTGAGTGTCTCCACTGATACCAGAAACTGTGTGTGAAGAATCCCCTCCTCTGGGACTCTGCCTCCCCTGCCTTTGAAGAGATGCAAACAATGGAGATGGAGAGGAATGGATGGAGATACCAGAATGACAATGCAGTTATTAAAGACCTGGATCCTGCCAGGGGTCTGTTCTCTGGGTGGAAATTAAAGTGATCACAGGAACACCGACTTAAATGGAACAGTCATGAATGAAAGCTTACAAAAAGCAGACATTTATTTCTGCACCTCCACAGAGAAGGGGAGAATTATGAGAGTGGATAATCAGCCATCCCTGGTTTTGTACTGCTGCCTTCACACCTTCCCCCTGCACCAGCTGAGTCTGCCCGGGGGAAACAGAATAAATATTGTCTTTGAAACAGCAAAAGCAGCCAAAACAGAGATGATGTCTGGAGCAGGGCTCTGAGCAGCCCTGGGTGACAGAGTGAGATGTGCTGGAAGCTGCAAAGGGAGCAAACGAAGAATTTCTGGGCATGGCAAGTCCTGTCCTTTGGGCTGGAGGGAAGGAAGGGGCAGTTTGGGCCGTTTGCTTCAGAACCCTCCCTGTTTCTCGGACAGCAGAGTTTGGTTTTATTTGTGCCCTACTTTGTTGTTTGTCTCCACCAGTGCTGAGAGTCCCCAGCTCCAGGAGCTGCAGTCACAGCGAAGAGTTTGGGATGTGTGTGAGGACAGAGCCAAGGGAGGAAGTGCTGCCAGGGGAGGTTTAAACCCCAACACGGGGCCTGCTCTTGGTCTCTTGGAGAGAGAGGAGGCTCCTCCTGGTGCTGAGCAGAAAGGGAAGGGAAGCATCCTCCCCGGTTGTGCACTGAACACATCCAGCTCCAGCTGAAGACTAAAAGCGAAGCTCAGGGACCATGTGTCGTGAGGAACAGGGATCCTGGGAAGCCCAGAGGAGGCTGCTCATCAACTGGCTCAGCTGTTCCCAGCAGTGAGAAAACCATCTGGAAAGCTGGCCCAGCGAAGTGCCTCTCCCATTCCCACAGGAAAGAGGTGTGACACGGCTCCAGCAGCTCAGCTCCGTGCTCTCTGTTACGGATTTACATCTTCTGCAGCCTAAGGAGGAAGTCCAAGCTCTCCATGTGGGCCTTTGTGGTTCCCTGTATCCACAGGGCCTGGATGAGCAGCTCCCTCCTGGATGGACACCCTTGGACTGGAGTTATTGATCTGTTTTGGTTTAAGTGCCTGAAGTTTACTTGGCTTTAGGAGAAATGAAGGCAGAGCAGCTCAGCAGGTGATGATGGAAGAGGAGACAGCACATCCTAGGAATTCAAACAAGGAGTTCAGGACCTGAGGGAAGGGCTGCAGCTGTGCCAGGGGAGGGTTGGGTTGGATATCAGAGGGTGCGGGGCACTGAACAGGCTCCCCAGGGAATGGTGACATTCCCAAGGCTGCCAGAGCTCCAGGAGCCTTTGGACAATGCTCCCAGCACAGGGTGGGATTTTGGGGTGTCTGTGCAGGGCCAGGAGCTGCACTGGGTGATCCTGGGGGTTCCTCCCAGCTCAGGATATTCCGTGATCCCATAAGTGGAGCAGATGTGACGATCCATGGAAATTGTTTGTGTTCATGATTACACTGGAAAGGAAAATCCCTGTTTTTCATGTCTCTGTATTCAGGAGCAGAACAGGAGTAGGAAAAGAACTCCTTGGGTAATTCCACTTTCCAGGGGGCCCATTAGTGACACAGCCGGATCTGCCACTGCACACACTTCAAGGCATCACAAATCCAGGGGATTGATTTCCCATCCTCTGTGCAGGGAGACAGACTTAAGGAGCAGGTCAAGAGCAGCAGGTGGGAATGGGAGACAAAGAACCTTTTCCATTGCGTGTAACTGGGATAAAATAGGTGTGGGAAGTGCTCGGATACTGAACCCACCTGTCAGGTGAGTCTGTTCAAAGGGATAGAACAGTGGCTGTGTCTGCACTGGGATTGATGGATTTCTCCAACAGGGCCACTGCTGCCTTTGAAAGGAAGGTGTAGGATTGCTGCTGTGCTTGCACAGTGTTCCCAGCAAACCAGAGCTCCTGGGAACTGGAGAGTCCTGGGAACAGGAGAGCCCTGGGAACAGGCACCTGCGGAGAGGGCCTGGCTGGGAGCATGGGGAGGCAGCAGAGCACATCCATGGATTTAGCTGCACTTTGAGGCCTGGCTGAGGCTCCTCTGTGATGGAGGATGAGCTTCAGAAGCACAAAAAAAGGGGGAAAACGTTCAGGGAAGCGTTTGAAATGTCATGCTTGGTGAGGCTGATTTCTGAATGGAATCAGAACCAGCTCTGATCTTTCCACTTTTTACCTGGGGTCCCTGTTCCTTCCTTTTTACCTTGGCCACGTGGAGCAGTTCTTTGACAGCATCATCTTCCCATTAACTGGCTGCACTCGGCCTTTGTTACCTGATGTTTGAAGTGAAAATACTCTTTGGGGAGAGTTCTCAGGAGCTCAGACTATTTAAAGCTACAAAGCTTCCATGAAAACTGAATTTTTCAGCTCAAGTGTAAGTCAGTCACTGAGTTCTGATATTGCAAAAATCCTCTCCTGCAAAGTCGTGTGGAGTGAGGAATTAAACCCCTCAAACTCATGGCACCAAGAGTTCATTCCTCAGCCTAAATTGGCCTTGGCATATTGAGAGTTCTGGGGGATGGAGCAGTTCTGAACGCGGTGTTGTCATCTTAATTATTGTTTTCAGGAACAAAAGAAGAAGGCAGAGATTGCAGTTGTTTTCTCTGGTTCAGTGGAGCAAGAGCAACAAATGTTTTATTCTGATTTCCATCGCTGGAAATGAATTCTGAAGGTCAGAAGATGAGTAAATGCTGGAGTTGGAAAGATTGTTTTCCAGTAAAAACCTTTGAATTACAGAACAGTAATTCACTGACTAGAAAACAACAGAAGAGGAGGTTAAAGGATAAGGGATAAAAACAGGTCCTGAAAACCTCTTTACTGGATAAGATCATGAACATTTGCTGTGCTTTAATCCCAGTCTTTTACTTCCTACTCTTTTTTTTAGACTTTAGTGAGAGGAAATGAAAGATGGGTAGAAAATAAAGTGTAAAAAAGTACAAAATGTAAATTCCGTAGTCTGTGGAAATGGTAGTAGGAAAGAAAGCCATCAAAACTTTCTATTTATAAAGTGGAGCTGCTTGTCAAAGGCCCTGCAAGCTGCTGTCAGACGCTGTGCTTGCTGGCAGCAAGAATTCCCACGCAGCTCCACAGGATGGGAGGAGGAAAGGGCTGTGGAACCTCTGCTCTCCTCCTCGCCCTGGTTCAGGAGCGCCGCTCCTCACACATCCTTCACTCCCAAAATGAGCCAGGACTTCCTTCCAGGACTTCAGTCCTGCCTGGTGCTGCACAGCTGGGAGGCCTCACAATCCCAGGCGGGATGTCTGGAGCTTCCTGTGGCTCCAGAAATCTGCCAGAAATGGGCTCGTGGACTAAGCTTTGGAAAAAGGCACCACTTGGAACAAAGGAAGGATGTGGATTGCCCAGAGAGGGTGTGGAGTCCTCCCCCCCGCAGATACTCCAGAACCACCTGGACACAATCCCGTGTGCTCTGGGATGACCCTGCTGGAGCTGGGATGTGGGACCAGATGAGCCACTGGGGTCCTTCCAGCCTGACTCATCCTGGGATTAAGTGACCCCCCCACAAAAAACCCTTCCCACTGCTTCAAGGGCAAATCCTCCCTCCCCTCTCCCAGGGAAGGGCACTCACGGGAATCTGGGGGCATGAACCTCTCCCTGGCACATGAACTCAGTCCTCAGACATTCCCTCCTTTTAGATATTGGATATTGGGAAGGAATTCTTCCCTGCTGAGGCCCTGGCACAGGGTGCCCAGAGCAGCTGTGGCTGCCCCTGGGTCCCTGGAAGTGTCCCAGGCCAGGTTGGACAGGGCTTGGAGCACCCTGGGATAGTGGGAGGTGTCCCTGCCCATGGCAGGGGTGGCACTGGATGGCCCATTCTGGGCTCCTGTGCCTCTCTGGTTGATTTGCACACACAGTTTGCCCCTCCTCACTCTGCTGCTTTCTCTATTTTATGCTCCTAGGCAGAATAATTCCCCGCAAATTCCCCTGGCACAGGGAACAGATCCATCCTCATTATTGTGCTCTATCAGCTGATGAGAGCAAAGAGAATCATGGAATCATCAGGGCTGGAAAAGTCCTTTGGGATCATCAAGTCCAGCCATCAACCAGCAGGACCCCCATGGTCACCACTAACCTGTGTCCCCAGGTGCCACATCCACAGGTTTTTGGACACTTCCAGGGATGGGGACCCCACCACTGCCCTGGACAGCCTGCTCCAGGGGTTTTACAACTCCTTCCATGAAAATCTTTCCCTAATATCTGATCAAAGCCTCCCCTGGGGCAACTTGAGGCCATTAAATATAAAATGGCCATATAATAAAATAAATATAACAAGACCTTAAGGCAGGAAGATCTCCCTGTGTGTTATGGCCCTGGGATTGCTGCTATCCCATGGAGAAGTGTGCTCAGTTCTGTTTTGTGCTGGAACCCAGCTGGGATCCAGGGCTTGGAGCGAGGTTGTCCCAAGACTTTCATGGCCCAGTTCCAACCACCCCACTCCTGAGCAGGTCCCTTCCTCCCCAGCCACAGCAGCAGGAGGCACAGAGACCCTCACAGAGTCACTTCCAGGGGAAAAGAGGGATCATTTCCAGTCCATCCCTCCTTTCGCCCTGTGCCCTGGGTGCTCCCCACTCCCAGCTCCTAATCAGGAGGTTTAGCAGAAGTTGTAACGGTGTAACAAATGGAATGTTTACATGGTTAATTGACAGTGCTTTTCCCTGGAGGCTAATTACAGTGGGAGCCATTAAATCACAATTCAGATTCGTCTGAATATCCACACGATTATGAATATCATTCCAGGGAAAAGAAGAAGAGCAGAACTCCTGGCTGGGCCCAGACAGGTACTTGAGATGTGGGGTTTGGTCACTGTGAAGGATTCCAATGCCTTTTCCCTTCCCACGTGTGGGGTGTGTGCTCCAAGGTG